>JAJPUD010033293.1:0-11439 GCA_023553655.1 Myrmecobius fasciatus
TTTTTATGCTTCTCTTGAGTTCTGTATTTGGAGGTGAAATTTTTTGTTCAGATCTGCTCTTTTCATTAGAAATAGGTGAAATTCTCCTGTATCATTGAATGACCATCTTCTTCCCTCGAAGACGATGCTCATTCTAGCAGGATAATTAATTCTTGGCTGTAATCCAAGTTCCTTTGACCTTCGGAATATCTGCCTTTCAGAATATCTGATTCTAGGCCCTTCGATCCTTTAATGTGGAAGCTGACAGATCTTGTGTAATTCTTATTACATTTCCTCGGTATTTGAACTGTTTCTTTCTAGCTGCCTGCAGTATACTTTCCTTGGTGCGATAGTCCTGAAATTTGGCCACGATATTCCTTGGGGTTTTAATTTTGGGGTCTCTTTCAGGAGGTGACCGGTGAATTCTTTCAATGCCAATTTTGCCTTCTGATTCTAAAACGTCAGGGCAATTCGCTTTCATGATTTCCTGGAAGATAGCCTCAAGGTTCTTTTTTTTATCATAGCTTTCAGTGAGTCTGATCATCCTTAGATTGTCTCTCCTGGATCTGTTTTCCATATCAGTTGTTTTTCCTAGGAGATATTTCATATTTTCTTCTATTTTTTTTTCATTTTTTTATTTTTGTTTCACTGATTCTTGAAGTCTTATTGAGTCATTCTCTCCCATTTGTTAAATTCTGTTTTTTTAAAGTATTATTTCCTTCAGTTATCTTCTTTAGCTCTTTTTGTAACTGGCCAATTTAATTTTTTGTTTCAATGCATTCTTTTTCCATTTTACCAATTTTATTTTTCAGTGAATTGTTGTCTTTTTCCAATTCACCATTTTTATTTTCCAGTGAATTGGTGATTTTTTTCCAATTCACCAATTTTGTTTTTCAGTGAAATTTTGTCTTTTTCCAGTTCACCAATTTTGTTTTTCAGTAAATTGTTGTTTTTTTCCAATTCACCAGTCTTTTTTTCCAGTTTTTCATATCTCTGTTGCAGGGTGTTTTTTTTTCTTCTTGCACTTATCTCAATGCATTTCCCCATTTTTCTTCTAGCTCTCTTTTGAGATTCTTTATGCAATCTTCCAGGTAAGCCTTCTGAAACGGGGACCAGCTCATGTCCGCCTTTGTGGCTTCATCTGGTGTTGCATTCCCTTTAGGAGCCTCAGAATCTGGGGTCTGTCCTACTTTCTCTCCATAGAAGCTCTCTATGGTGAGAGCCCTCTTCTCTTTCTTGCTCATATTTTTGAGCTGAGGTTTGAATCACTTGAGGTATGAATCACTAGCAGGGAATTCTGCAGCCGTTTCAATTTGCCCTGGGGCAGTTTGCCAAGTTGACTTCCGGAGGAGGACTGGTCAGTTAGATTAGCACTAGGACCACACTTTCAGCTGCTCTCAATCCACCCTTTACCAAAGGCAGCTCTGCCAAAGCACCTGCCCACAAGCAGAGCAAAGTGGCCCAGGCGTCTCCCAGGGACTTCCTGGGTGCCTAAAATTGGCCTCTCTGTTGCAGCTCCAACTTCTGCCCCGGCTGTGCCCTGGCGTCTGATCACGGCCAGCTGCTGATTCCCCTGACACTGACCTTCTCCAGAGTTTTTCAAAGTAGATTGTTGATAGAAATGTGTTGTAGTCCAAGTGTTTGGTGGAGCCCTCACTCCAGAACCAGTTCGGAGGCTCAATTTTTCTGCGTCTGAGGGAAGGTCTCAGGAGCTCACAGAGAATGCTGTCTGCAGTTCGCCATCTTGGCTCTGCCCCTGTTATGTTAGTAACTGAATAGAATAGGAAAAGTAAAAAGGAGAAAACAAAGGAAAGAAGGAATTATGGAATGTATTGATATTTTAAATAAATTTCCTTCTTTTATGCTATAACCTTAATAATCACTAATAAAAACAAATATTTCAACATACAAAGGATAATCAGAAGTGGATTTCTAGTTTTATTCTAAAATTCAATAACCAAAAATAAGTGGGACCCCCACTTACATCACTTTTGTGCTTGTATCCCCAGATAGAGTACATTGCCTGGCATATAAGTACTTAATATTTGTTAATTGATATTCAAGACTTGTTGAATTATTTAATTGAGGAATCTTTATTGTTTTTTATGGTTTACTGCTTAGTCTAACAGTTAGTGCAAAGAAATGGAAACAGAGCATCATTGAGAACCTAGCATCCAAAGAAGAGGAGGCAGAAAGGGTAGATTTCATTATGTAAATAAATTTTATTTTATTTCCTGATGTTCTTTTCTTGAGTTTTCTGGTTCTTATTCACTTGCATCTGCTAAATAAATAAAGTCAAATTTCTCAAAGACACCAGTGGGCTTTACAGAAGGAAGGAGAATGCACATTGCACATGGAAATCACAGGATCACTCATTTAGCAGTAGCAGCAGTAAACATATAGATCATCAAAGCCATCTTACACATTTAACAAATGAGGAACCTGAGGTCCATACATGTTAAATGATTTGTTAAAGTCACTAAGATGACAGATCTGAAACTTCAACTCTGGCCCTAAATTTCTTTGTGCCCACAGAATCCAAAAAAAAAGAAAAAAAATCAGTAGCAATTATCAGGAATGATGAAAACTTTATTAAAGATTAATTATTCCATAGTAAATTAACCAAATCAGATAAGGGGCTCTTCTTCCCTGAGCAAGACTTAGATATAACATATGAAAGTTTATTCTGTACTAGGAACTTCCTTAACTCCTCACTATGTATATAATCTAGCCCCTTACTTTTTCAATCCCTCTTCCTTTTGATCTTTAAATAGCAACCCCTTTATTCTTTTCATTACAATTAAGGGACCTCATGAATATGATAACTTCATTCATGTAAGATTTTCACATTCAAAATAACTTTCTAACAACATGGTACTTCATCGGTTGTTAGAAGCAGCCAATGCCCATTGTAAACTACACCTAGGTTTTGCAGATAAGGGAGAATGGTGAATTAGGGACATGTCTACCCCAAGCATGTGAAGACTTTCTCCTTTGATGGAATGTATGGATGAGAATAAATTGCTCTAAACAGCCACACAGGCAGCAGCAGAAGACTCTGTGGAGGTGACACACTGAATCCTGCACTATCACCAGTTGTTTTGATAACTCAGAAAGAAAAAGTAGGGCTAATGACTGCAAATTTACAGGATAGCATCCCATAATGTCATTGGTCCTTTGAAAATAAAGAACCAACAACATAAATAATTATCCTATCATTTGAGTATTATTTCCCAGCTCCCAAAGATGAAGGAATAGGGAACAATAGAAATAATTCTTGATCATCCTTCTCATTGAAATGTCTATTAATTGGGATTGTCTTGCTTTTGTTGGGGAGGTCCAAATGATGGAGGGAGGCCACTATACTGGCCAGTGAGAAAGAAGACACATTAGATTTAAAAATACTTTGTCAGAGTTCACAATGACTTTGGTCATTGAAAGATGTCATTATTTCAATTAACTGGTTATCACTAATTTGGTTAATAAATTTACTTATAAAATGTTCAACTTGCTGAACTACAGAGAAGAGCAGTCTGACTCATTTTGTATGTTATATGTGTCACTGTTAATAAACTCTAATCTTGCCCTGGAGAAAATCACGTCTCATTTTCTTTCACTGTCATTTTATTTGTCACCAGATGAAGAAACTGAAACCCAGAGATCATTGTCACATAGCCCAGTCTCAAAGACCCATGGTCATGCAAACCCCAAACCCAAACCCAGGTCCTTTGAATTGAAAGGATATTTTCCACCATATCCTTATTTTACATATTAGGAAATTGATTTCCTGCAGGTTTAAATGGTTTGCCAAGATCACATGCTTCCAATCTTTGTCCAGAATAATTCAACCAAATCATACTCCCTATAATTGTGTATTAGGGTCCTGGCCTTCCAGAATCTCTCTAATTATTATTGTCATCTTTGTCAGTGAATCAGCATGGTATCTAGCACATAACAAGTACATAATAAATGTTAATTGATTATTGAAAAAATCAAATGGATGTAAAGTAAAATCAAAAAATTTTTCTACTTTGCAATTCTCTAATTAGTGAATTAGAGCATTTTCTCATATGTTTGTTAGTAATTTTTATTTCTTCATTTTAAAATTTATATACTGGGGAGAAACTCTTGTTCTTATGTGTTTCTATCTTTTTAAAAAAATGTTGCATGTTATATCTTTATCAGAGAAATTAACTGTGATTGTTTCCTTTCTAATTTGTTTCTTTTTCTTTGTTTTCTTTCTAATTTGAATTATATTTACCTTTAGCCCTAGAATATAGACCTACAGGAATAAATATCAAGAATATAGTCTGATTTTTAGACTGCAGATTTCAAACTGGAAGTTATCTTTTGTGTCATCAATTCCATTCCTTTCAATATACAGA
Organism: Myrmecobius fasciatus; assembly: GCA_023553655.1. Lineage (NCBI taxonomy): Eukaryota > Metazoa > Chordata > Mammalia > Dasyuromorphia > Myrmecobiidae > Myrmecobius > Myrmecobius fasciatus. The sequence continues at coordinate 4,365 of JAJPUD010033293.1, forward strand.
TGAGGGAACTGAAGCAATGAGATCATAGACACAGAGATCCATGGTCATACAGAGTCAGTATGCAAACTCATGTCTGAATCTAGAAGGACTTCTTCCTCCATAGCATGTTAACTCCTCTCATTTTACAAATTAGGAAAGTGAATCTCTGAAAGAATTATTAATTTGACCAAGGAGATAAAGTTAGTGAGTAACCATCAAGATTTGAACCTACATCCTTTAACTTCAAGTCCAGTGATCAATACATTAACTCCAACTTTAGTATGTATGCAGATAAAAAACTAGACAGATAACAAGATAAATGGATAATCAAATACACATATGCACACATGCACATGTGTGTATATATATGTGTGTGTAGTATTCCTATTTATCTATCTATCTATATATGTACATACATATATATACATATACAAGAAAATGTATATGTATGTTTGTAGATAGATAAACATACACACATATAAACATTTACACAGTCATATGGGAAATAGTAAGTTAGGAAAACATTTTCATATTTTAGAAATCTAATTCTTTCTAGGAATAATAAATTGGAATGGACATGCAAAGTTGACCAAATTTCCAAGCACATCTTGTACTTCATGCATTTTCAAATACTCCAGTGAACTAAAATGAGGAAAGGCAGGAGAAAATGATTATTATTATATAAACACTTTTATTAAGATTGCTCTCGGGGACAGAGCCAAGATGGCGGAGTGCAGACACGACTCTCTGTGACCTTTTCTGATCTTTTCTCAAACCAATAGTAGATTAAGCCTCTGAACTGGTTCTCGAGTAAAGGCTTCCCCAAATACTTGCAGTACAACATATTTCCAGCAAAAGTTACCTTGGAAGAATTTTGGAGCAGGTCTCTTTCAAATGGGAAGGGGATCAGGTGGTTTGCCATGCTCAGGCAGCAGCACACACACAAGACAGGAGACCAGGGCTGGGACAGAGCATGGCGAATTCTAAGCACCTGGGAATTCCCTGGGAGATGCTTGGGACACTTTGCTCTGATTGAATGCAGGTGCTTTGGCAGATCTGCCTTTAGTAAAAGGTTGATTGAAAACCACTGAGAAGGTGGGACCAAGCCCGGCCAACCCAGCACCAGAAGTCAATCAGCCGAACTATCCCAGGGAAAATTGAAGTGGCTGCAGGTCCTCTGCTTTAAACAGACCTCAAGCTCTAAAAAATGACTAAGAAATAGAAAGAGAACTCTCACCAAAGCCAGCTTTTATGGAGAGAAAGAAGGGCAGATCCCCGATCCTGAGCTTCCCATAGGCAAAGCAACTCCAGAGGAAGCCACAAAGCGAAATATGACCTGGTTCCCCTTTCACAAGGCTTTCCTGGAAGATTGCATAAAGAGTCTCAAAAGAGAGTTAGAAGAAAAATGGGCAAATAAATTGAGATCATTGCAAGAAGGATATAATGCTCTACAAAAAAAAAAAAAAAAGAAATGAAGGGGGGCGGAGCCAAGATGTCGAAGTGAAAAGGTGACTCTCTGCCTCTCCTCCGATCTTCTCTCAAATCAACAATAAAATAAGCCTCTGAACTAATCTTCAAGTCAACGAACTCAGAAATATTTGGGCACTGCTTTTTGAAGAACTTCATATCAGGTTTGTCTAACTAGGACAGAAAGATAAATAGATGACTCCTGTGTAGGCCGGAAGTGAGGGTGGGACTCAGCTCAGCTCATCATGGCAGAAATTCCAAACTCCAAACACCTGGAGTTTATCTGAGGCACCCAAGACACTCTGCCCTGATTGGGGGCAGGTGTTCTGGCAGACTTGCCTTGTTTAAGGAGTAATTCGGACCTAGTCCTAGCCCCCACCGGCCCAGCACCTTAAGTTAATTCGCCGAAGTGCCCCAGGGCAAAAGAGCTTTAGCCATGGCTTTTCCAAACCTTAAAGGAATATACACGCTGTCTAAAAAAATGAAGAAGCAAAAGAGAGCCCTCACCACAGAGAGCTTTTATCAAAGCAAAGAAGCAATGACCCCAGATCTTGAGGTTCCTTTAGACAAAATACCAGAAGAAGGCATCAAAGACCATCACTGGTCATTTTTTCAAAAGGCCTTTCTGGAAGATTGCATAAAGAACCTCAAAAGAGAGCTGGAAGATAAATGGGAAAATAAATTGAAATCAGTGCAAGAAGGATACAATATCTTGCAAGAAGGATATGATGCCCTGCAAAAGAGATATAAAAAAGACACCAATTTATTGAAAAAAAAATTAGTGAAGTAGAAAAAGAGTGCAATGAAAAAATTGGCCAGTTACAAAAGGAGCTTAAAAATGTAACTGAAGAAAACAACACTTTAAAAATAAGAATTGAACAAATGCAAGTGAATGACTCACTAAGACTTGAAGAATCAGTCAAACAAAAGCAAAAAAATGAAAAATTAGAAGAAAATATGAAATATCTCCTAGGAAAAACAACTGACTTGGAAAATAGATCTAGGAGAGACAATCTAAGGATTATTGGACTTCCTGAAAGCCATGATGAAAAAAAGAATCTAAACACTATCTTCCAGGGAATCCTGAAAGAAAACTGCCCTTAGATTGTAGAATCAAAAGGCAAAATCACCATTGAAAGAATTCACTGATCACATCCTGAAAGAGACCCCAAAATTAAGACCCCAGCGAATATCATGGCTAAATTTCAGGACAATAACACCAAGGAAAAGATCCTGCTAGCAGCTAGAAAGAAACAATTCAAATACCGAGGATCAATAATTAGAATCACACACAATCTGTCAGCCTGCACATTGAAGGATCGCAGGGCCTGGAAGCAGATATTCCGAAGGGAAAAGGAACTTGGATTACAGCCAAGAATAACTTATCCAGCTAGAATGAGCATTATACTCCAGGGAAGGAGATGGTCATTCAATGATATAGGTGAATTTCACCTATTTCTAATGAAAAGACCAGATCTGAACAAAAAATTCGACATCCAAACACAGAACTCAAGAGATGCATAAAAAGGTAAAAAGGAAAGGACTCTTGAGAACTTTATTTTTACTAGTGGGATACTTAAAGTTTGGGGGTATAATTAACTAGATATTACTTTGATAATATGAAAAAGAGAGCTAGAGGGGGAAAGATTGTCATACTGGGGAAAAGAGGGAAAAAGTGGTAAAATAAGATCTAAAAAAAAAGGAGGTAAAAACAAGGTAAAATCACGTGAAGAGGCAAAGAAAAGCTAATATAATTGAGAGAAAGAGGGGAGGGAGATGAGCATTGTGTAAATCTTACTCTCATCAGGTTGGGCTCTAAAAGTATATATCAGACATTTGATTTCACATAGAAACTTGTCTGTTGCAAGAGGGAAGTGGGAGGGAAAGGAGGAAAAGTAAGGAACAAACTAAAAGGAGGGAAAATAGAAGAATAAGGGGAAAGGAGTAAAAACAGGGGGAGGGGATCTAAAGGGTGGAATATAATTTGGGGGAGGGGGTCATCAAACGTAAAGTACTGAGAAGGGGGGAAGGGAGAAAGGGGAAAGGAAAGGGAAAAACATAACTTGGGTAAATAAGATGGCAGGAAATAAAGAATTAGTTATTCTAACTGTGAATGTGAATGGGATGAACTCTCCCAAAAAGCGGAAGCGGATAACAGAATGGATTAAAAACCAGAATCCCACAATATGTTGTCTACAAGAAACACATCTAAAACATAGTGACACGTATAGGATGAAGGTAAAAGGCTGAAGCAGAACTGATTATGCTTCAGGTGAACAAAATAAAAGCAGGGGTAGCAATCCTTATCTCAGATCAAGTAAAAGCCAAGATAGATCTCATCAAAAGAGATAAGGAAGGAAACTATATTTTTTTAAAGGGTACCATAGATAATGTAGCAATATCAATACTAAATATAAATGCACCAAGTGCAATAGCAACCAAATTCCTAGGGGAGAAATTAAGAGAGATGCAAGAAGAAATAGACAGCCAAACGATACTAGTGGGGGATCTCAACCTTGCTCTCTCAGAATTAGATAAATCAAACTACAAAATAAACAAGAAAGAAACTAGGGAGATAAACCAATTGTTAGAAAAGTTAGGTATGATAGATCTTTGGAGAAAATGGAATGGAGACAGTAGGGAGTTTACTTTTTTCTCAGCGGTCCCTGGAACTTATACAAAAAATGACCATGTATTAGGGCATAAAAACCTCAAAATCAAATGCAGAAAGGCAGAAATAGTAAATGCATCTTTTTCATAGCATGATGCAATAAAAATCACATGCAATATAAGGCCAGAAGAAAATAGACCAAAAGTTAATTGCAAATTAAATAATCTAATCCTGAAGAATGAATGGGTGAAAGGGCAAATCATAGACACAATCAGTAATTTCATCCAGGAGAATGACAATAAGGAAACAACATACCAAAATTTGTGGGATACGGCTAAAGAGGTTATAAGGGGCAATTTTATATTTCTAGATGCTTACTTGTATAAAATAGAGAAAGAAAAGATGAATGAATTGGGCTTATTATGAAAAAAAAACTAGAAAAAGAACGAATTAAAAACCCTCAATTAAATACCAAATTGGAAATTCTAAAAATAAAAGGAGAAATTAATAAAATTGAAAATAAGAAAACCATTGAATTAACAAATAAAACTGAGTTGGTTTTAAGAAAAAACCAACAAAATAGATAAGCCTTTAGTTAATTTGATTAGAAAAAGGAAAGAGAAAAATCAAATTGTTAGTCTCAAGATTGATAAGGGAGAATTTTCTTCCAATGAAGACGAAATTAGAGCAATAATTAGGAGTTACTTTGCCCAACTTTGTGCCAGTAAGTTTGATAATCTAAATGAAATGGAGGAATATCTACAAAAATATAGATTGCCCAGGTTAACAGATGGGGAAATAAATTATTTAAATAGTCCCTTATTAGAAAAAGAAATCAAACAAGCTATTTACCAACTCCCTAAGAAAATAACTCCAGGGCCAGATGGATTTACATGTGAATTTTACCAAACATTCAAAGAACAATTAATTCCAATATTATACAAACTATTTGAGAAAATAGGGACAGAAGGTATACTGCCAAATTCCTTCTGTGAGACCGATATGGTGCTGATAGCTAAACCAGGTAGGGTGAAAACAGGGAAAGAAAACTATAGACCAATTTCCCTAATGAATATTGATGCAAAAATTTTAAATAAGATATTAGCAATGAGATTACAGAAAGTTATCCCCAGGATAGTACACTATGACCAAGTAGGATTTATACCAGGGATGCAGGGCTGGTTCAATATTAGAAAAACTGTCAGCATAATTAATTATATTAATAACCAAACTAACAAAAACCCTATGATTATCTCAATAGATGCATAAAAAGCATTTGATAAAATCCAACACCCTTTCCTATTAAAAACACTAGAGAGTATAGGAATAAATGGGCTTTTCCTTAAAATAATCAGTAGCATCTATTTAAAACCATCAGCAAGCATCATATGTAATGCAGACAAACTAAAACCATTCCCAATAAAATCAGGAGTGAAACAAGGCTGCCCACTGTCACCATTACTCTTTAATATTGTATTTGAATTTTTAGCTTTGGCAATAAGAGAAGAAAAAGAGATAAAAGAAATTAGAGTAAGTAATGAAGAAACCAAATTATCACTCTTTGCAGATAACATGATGGTATACTTAGAGATCCCTAGAGACTCAACTAAAAAACTACTAGAAACAATTCAGAACTTTAGCAAAGTTGCAGGATTCAAAATAAATCCACATAAATCATCAGCATTTTATATATTACCAACAATGTTCAGCAGCAAGAGATACAAAAAGAAATTCCATTCCAAATAACGGATGATAGGAGAAAATATTTGGGAATCTATCTGCCAAGGAAAAGTCAGAAACTATATGAACTAAACTACAAATCACTTTCCACACAAATGAAATCATACCTAGTCAGTTGGGAAAACATTAAGTGCTCATGGGTAGGCCGAGCGAATATAATAAAAATGACAATACTACCCAAACTAATCTACTTATTTAGTGCCATACTAATCAAACTCCCAAGAAGTTATTTTACAGATCTGGAAAAAAATAGTAGCAAAGTTCATTTGGAAGAACAAAAGGTCAAGAATTTCAAGGGGATTAATGAAAAAAAAGGCAGATGAAGGTGGCCTTCTGTACGAGATATAAAACTATAATATAAAGCAGCGTTCATGAAAACCATTTGGCACTGGCTGAGAAATAGAGCAGTCGATCAATGGCATAGGATAGGATATCAGGACAATCTAGGTAATAACTTTAGCAATTTAGTGTTTGATAAACCTAAAGACCCCACCTTTTGGGATAAGTACTCACTATTTGGCAAAAACTGCTAGGAAAATTGGACACTAGTGTAGAAGAAATTAGGGCTTGACCCACACCTAACACCACATACCAAGATAAGATCTAAATGGGTTCATGATCTAGATATAAAGAGGGACTTTGTAAGCAAGTTAGAGGAACGTAGTATAGTTCACCTCTCAGACCTGTGGAGATGGAATAAATTTATGTCCAAAGAAGATCTGGAACTCTTAACTGAATACCAGATAGATAATTTTGATTATATTAAGTTAAAAACAATTCCGTACAAACAAAACTAATGCAGACAAGATTAGGAGAGAAGCATCAAATTGAGAAATCATCTTTAGATTTAATGGTTCTGATAAAGGCCTCATTTCTAAAATATATAGAGAATTGTCTCAAATTTATAAGAATTCAAGCTACTCTCCAGTTGATAAATAGTCAAAGGATATGAAGACAATTTTCAAATGAAGAAATTAAAACTATTTCTAGTCATATGAAAAGTTGCTTCAAATCACTATTGATCAGAGAAATGCAAATTAAGACAACTCTGAGGTACCACTACACACCTGTCAGATTGGCTAAAATGACAGAAAAATAACGATGAATGCTGGATGGGATGTGCGAAAGCTGGGACTCTAATACATTATTGGTGGAACTGTGAATGGATCCAATCATTCTGGAGAGCAATTTGGAGCTATGCTCAAAAAGTTATCAAACTGTGCATACCCTTTGACCCAGCAGTGTTTCTATTGGGCTTATATCCCAAAGAAATCATAA
>JAJPUD010033294.1:0-7500 GCA_023553655.1 Myrmecobius fasciatus
CGGCTGCTCTCCCTTAGCACACATCAAGTTTGATTTTTTTCCCTCACACTCCGATTCAGTGGCTTAATAATGAAATACATTTTAAATCTTGTGTTTTTAACAGAGCAGTAGAGTAAGGGACATTTTCCTGGTTCTTCTTCCTGCCCCAAAGCCCTTCTCTCAGTGTGTTTACATTGTTTCTCAAAGAACAGAATTGAGTGTGAAGCGTTCTTAGCCAAAACTCAGCATTTCCCACCAGCGCCAGCTCAGCGGGCCAGAAACTCGCCCTGGAAAAGTGCAGAAAAGCGCCTGCAGGCGCTGCTGACCCAAGGGCTGATCCTGATGCCTTGGGGTCCTACAGCCAGCCCTCCGTGGCAGCTTCCGGCACTTGCGCCTCACTCCTCGGCTCCTGCTCACATTGGTAACTCCCGCGGCTGCGGCCATAGACGGTAGACGCCCTACTGGGCGCTGCATGGGTCTTGCTCGGCCCACTCGTGTGAGTGAGACTCGCGCCTCCCGTTTCAGGGATCGGATCGGATCCAACAGGCGCATCCTGTGGCTCTCGGCGCCATCCAGCCGCTACGAAAGCTGTCTGCTGACTGCGGCCAGCGAGGGCTGGGATGGAGTGCAGGATTCCCAGGGAATGGTGTTTGCTGTGCAGCGTTGATGGCGGCCGGTGAAGTGAATCTTCTCCAAGTCAGTTCGTGTCTTTTATTCATTGAGATGTTTCCCCAAAAAGGCCACCGAATTCTAGCTAAAAGGAAATGTTGTGTACGTTGCCAGTTTTACTTTGCGGGCTGCATCTTACGGGTTATTCATTGCATGGCAACCGCTTAGGAAAAGAGCGGATAGTCAGAATTACCGTTTTGTTACCAGGAACTGGGGGAGAAAGAGTTCCACTTGTGGAGGTTGGGGCGCCCAAGCCCTTTTGTGTTTCAGAGCTTCAGTGGATCGACATTTGTTTTCTAGGCTTGTTACCCCCGGGGAAGTGGGCGGCCGCCTCTCTAAGCATTGAGGGCACAGTGTTTGGGAGCATTCCCTCGCTTGGTCCTCCACGTGTCCTTGGGGTGGGGGGCACTTGCTGTTCTGATCCCCATTTTACAGCTAAAAAGGCCGAGATGGGTCTTCTCCATTCCACCATCCGTCCCTGAGGCCAGAAACAAGGGACGGCTGGCAATTACCTTGTGGTCCCTGGATGTGATGGAACATATTGTGCTTTAAGGAAGGGTGGATACAGGGAGACCCTCTAGGAGAACTGTGAAATGGGGCGAGCCAGAAAAATAAAGAGAGCTGTTGCTGTTGGTGACCAACAGATTTGGGGCTGGGCCGTGCGTGTGGAAGCTGCGTGTACCGTTAGTTGTGCCGAGTTCCTTTTTTTGGCATGGATCTTCTTATTTTTTGCAAAACATGGCTCGTGGGAGGGCTATGTCCTGAGATTCGGACTAATGTGAAAACAACAGGTAACGACAAAATGTGAAAGAGAAGTTTTTAAAAAGGGCACGTTCTGGGCCTTGGGTCTGGCTATTAATCAGTCAAGAATCAGTAAAGCCTTATTAAGCACCTACTGTGTGCCGGACACTGAGCTTTATGGGATTCTTGGCAGCATTTGCATTTTGGAATGTTTTTTGACCAAGCAACATTGACTTAGGGGAGCTATTTTCTTGAAGACAGCCGGGGCTTAATGTTGCTTTCATGATAAAAGATCATTTAAACTTTTTTCCTCTTAACAGGGCCAAACTTTTCTGGAATTAGCATATGAAAGAGTTTTAGCTCCTTTGTTGCACTGATCTGCTTATAGGTAATGAGCAAATCACTTAGAATAATAAAAGTGTGATTTTGCCAAAAGCAGTCGCTTTTTTAAATATGAGTTTTGTTGGGGGGGGGGATTGGGTTGGGTTTTTTTTTTTTTTTTAAAGAAAGGATTCTAGCACCAGATTGATCTCCACAAAAGGCTGGATTCTCATTTCAGATGCAGAGTGAGCATCTCAAAGCCCACCTACCCATCCTCCAGACCAGTTCTTGGGTAGCCCTGGGGCCCTTGTTCTAAAGGGGTCTAAGGGGGTGGCCACCCCCTCAGCTGGAGCCAGTCTTCCCTTCACCCACTGATCGCCCAACTCGGGCTACAAAGAGAGCCCAGAAGCAGAAATTTGGGTTTGTCTTTGGCTTTCTCCAGCTCAGAAAAGGCCCCAGCTAGCTTTCTATTGGGCAAGAGGGGGCCTATTTGGTGTGAGGGGGCCCTGCCTCAACTAAAAAATCGGAAGGGGCTTTTTCCAAACCTAAGTGGGAATCCAACTCCGGGTACAAATAAATGGGGCTTCCAACCTGTCTCCGACATGACGATATTTTTAAAAAACGGCTTTGGAGTTTTCCTTTCAAAGTGACTATAATGTTCCTTTTTAAATGAAATATTTAACACTTTAATAATTCCTTGGTCACAGCTATTAGCTTGTAGCTATGAAACCCGACTGCATGACAGCAGTAAAACCTCCCCATTTTTGCCCTTACCCTGCTGGCTAGAAGGGGGATTTTTGCTTCTTCCATTATGGAGTCTCCAAAAGCCTTGCCATTCTTTTATTTTGGTATCTGTAGCTCGAACCCCTGATTTCACAAAAAGGCCTCTAATGAAAACCCTGCCAAAGGAGTTCTGGGAAATACCGTTTTCAGTGTGAATTAATTAATTTTCCCACTGTGTCCTGGAAGGCAGGCACATTGCACTGTGTGCCTTCCAGTGGAAGGCGGTGTGAGTCCTGGAAGGCCTTCAGATGATAACTAGGAAGGAGAATAACATCATTACCTGGGGTTCTCACTGGAGACAGAGCCCTTGAAAATTAAAAATCCATCTCATACAGCCCAGAAAGGGGGTTAATCATCTCTCAATCGCTTCCCTTGGCCATTGTGGGCCTAGAACCACAGCTCCCCTTCCCTCCTAACTGCGGCTTGTGCCCAGGAAAATAAAACTAAACTTGCCCGGGCCCGACGGTCTGCTGGCCACGGTGCCCAGCGAGGTGCCCATTGAAGTGCCCGGTGCTTCATCCTCCCCTGCTTCCCTCCTGCAGCCCAGCCAAGTGGGGGAAACCAGGCTGGCTCAGGGTCCGGCTGCTGGTTTAGTGAGAGAGGCTTCAGGGGTGGGTGTGTGTGTGTGTGTGTGTGTGTGTGTGTGTGTGTGTGAGTGTGTGGTGTATGTGTGAATATATTTGATAGTGTTTATATATGTCTGGTTGTGTGTTTGTGTGTGTATATGCTTATGTGATGGTGAATGTGTATATATGTGAATATGTGTGTGTATCTGGTTGTGTATTGTTTATTGTGTATGTGAATAAGTGTGTCAGGTTACGTGTATTTGGGTGTGGGTGTATAGTGTGTATGTGTCTATAATGTATGTGTATATGGCGAGTATATCTGGATGTATGTGCATATGTGGGTGTGTCTATTGTAAGTGTGGTGTGTGTCTGGGTTTGTGTGTGTGTGTATTTGTGTGTAGTGAGTATTTACATCTGCATATGTGTAGGTATCTGGGTGTGTCTATTACGGGTATGTATGTGTATCTCTGTGGATTGTTTGTGTGTGTGAGTGTGTGTCTGTTGTGTGTGTGTGTGTGTATTCTTAGGTGTGATAGTGAATGTATATGTGACTGGTTTTGTGTGTGTTTGTGTGTGAATATGTATATTGTGATAGTGTTTGTATGTGTCTGGTTGTGTGTGTGTATGTGCATATATAAGTATAGATTTGTGTGTGAGTGATGTTTATGTGTGAAAGTGTATGTGTAGCTGGTTGTGTGTATATGGGTATTGTATGAGTATGTGTAGTGTGATGTGTGTGCACATGTGTGATGTGTGTTGTGTGTGTAGTGTGTGCGTGTGTGTGTGTGTGTGCACACATGCAGATTTCCCCCAGTGAGCGTTCAGCGTTTGCCGGGTTCATTTCACTGACCCCTTACCCAGGACCTGCCGGTGTCCGGTGAAGGGCTGCATCCTCCCCTTCCCCCCCCCCGGCAGCCCTTGCCATGTTTTGCCAGCACTGCCAGTCGCCCGCGTAAAGGGCCGCTGGTTGCAGGGCCTGGAGGGGCGCCGGCGGTTTTCCCGGCTCGTGAAGCCGCTTGACCTCGCTGAGCCATGATCCACCTAAGCTGGGATGTTTAAACCTCCATGCCGGTTTATTGATCAGGAGCACCTGTGCTTAGATTAAGTGGGAAGAAACAGCTGGGGAGGAGGTAATTCTCTAAACCTCCAAGCGGCCGCCTGGCTTCTCCAGGACAGGCGTGGGGAAAATCCCCGGCCCGGGCCACCCAAAGCTACCAGTGCAAGGGATGGGGGATCACAGCCGGGGGTGGGGAACGGACATGGAATCTGAGGGCCTTGGCAACCCTGGATCTCGGCCCCGGGGCCTCTGCTCCTGCCCCTCCTACTCAAAGTTTGCTCCCCCTTCCCTTTTCTTCCAAAAGACATGTGTCTTTTGGGGGCTCTCCAGGGAACCATGCTCTCAGATGGGGGAGCCAGAAGGCCCCTGCGTGGCCAAGCCGTGGTCTGTGGCCATCTTGGAAAGTACACGCCCTTTGAATCCTCATTTAGAATCCTAAAGAACAAAAGAAGGGCCAGAGGTGAGTCCATCCATAAAGACTGAGCACCTACTGTGTGCCAGGCACTCTGCTAAGGGCTGGGAAGGCAAACTGCCCTCAGGGTGCTGCGGTCAGTGGGGGGGGGGACAACGCGCAAGTGACTTTTCAAACCATTGAGAAGTGGGAACTCTCACAGGAAGAGTAAGGCAGGAGATGTCCTACGTCCAGAATCTACCAGCTGTGTGACCGAACCTCATTCTCCTCATCTGTAAAATGGGCTTTCTTGGAGAGGGGAGCCCCTTCACACCTTAGCTTGTTATTATCCAAAGGGATGTGGTTGCTATTGGCCTCTGAGGCCGGCCTTCTGCCATCTTTGCCCCACTGGAGAAGGAAGAGCTCCCTCTGGCTGCAATCAGTCTGATGGGGTAGAGAACCCCCAAAATATATTGCGGTTTCAGGACTCTCCCCAAATGGTGCACTAAATGTTGGGAATGAGGGTATTTTGAACCCCAGAAGTATAGTGGGTTTCAGGCGGGCGTCACGAGCTGTCTCAGAACAGTTTGTAGGCTTAGATCTTTTCCAAATCACGAGCCGAGCTCCAGAAGGCCGTTTTCTCCACGAATGGGACGATGAGAGCTGTTTCCTAGTGGAACTCACAGGTACCTGGGGCAGCTCCTGCCGCAGGGCGGGCTAAGCTTCTAAAAAAGGGGTTCAGTTCCTCCTGAGGAGGAGTTAGCCAGGAAATGAGGAATGGGAGAGGAATCACCTCAGGGTTGATGCCATAACCCGGCCTTGGGATTGGGCGTGGTGACGGTGGGGCTGTCCATGCAAGAAAGCCAGGCTGGCCTCCTTATGGTTGGCACCTTCCTCCCTGCTTACCTCGGGAGTGGCTCCAGCCCTAAGGCTTTGTCCTTGCCCCTCCCTGTGGCCATCTGGGACTTCTGCCAGGCCCTTGTTCACTTCCTCAAGTCTGTGGGACATTAAGCCTTCTTCCCTGAGGGGAGAGTCCCTCCATGGGCAGCCCAGGGATCCCCACTGGTCCCGATAGAGCCCATTCCCACACACCCCTTCCTGGGCAGAAGGCTCTGGAAGGACTTCATTGAGTGGGCAGCTGCCCACCGTATCTTCCTGGGCACCACTGTTGGAGAGCAGAGATGTGACACCCCTAGAACGAGATCAGAACAACCTTGTTTATTTTCCTTCTTTTAAAGAAAGGTGAGGAAAGGTCAGCTGCACCCCATCTGAGCCACCATGCCTGGGGCCGAGAACAGGCTAGCGAAATGGTGAAGATGGCGGTGGTGGTGATAGGTCAGGGAGCAGAAGGTGACCCACTGAGGAGATCGTGGGTCCGTGGAAATATCAATGTTGGGGACCTCCTCCCCTTTGGAGGCTGCAGCTGCAGGAGGGCTGGGCTTCCTCTAGAAGGGGACGCGTCACATCGACCAAGGCGCCGTCCTCCACACCACGGAGATGAAATGAGCCGGGTGGGGGACCGTCTCCTGGCTGCTGTAGACTGGCTCCATGTCTCCATGACATCAAGCTTTGATTGGAGATGGAAATGTAAACTTGAGAACCTTTGCATTGTCAGGAGCCCCAAGTCTGTCTGATGAATGAACCAGAGACTCAGTGCCTGTTAGTGCAACGAAAAATGGGTTCACAGTTTAAAAGACCCAAGTTCAAGTCATACAAGCTCCCTGGGCTTTAGTCTCCCCATCTCTAAAATGGGATAATGGCACGTGTCCTGTTTGGCTGTGGGTTTCTGTGGCTTCAGGGAGTTCATGCAATATAGCGAGCACATGTGAATTATAATCTTTTTGTCCCCAATACAAAAATACTTGTATTTCAAATGATCAAGTTTATTGTATCCCTCATAGGGAGGAGGGAATGACAGCTCCACTTACCTAGAAATGTTACCGGATTTTTTTCCTTAGCCAATGTAGATCTCTTTGGAGGGAAGGTAGGAAGGAAGGAAAAAGGGGAGGAAAGGAGGAAGGGAGGGAGGGGAAAGAGAAGTAAATGAATGAACAAATGAATGAATGCAACCAACTAAAGACTCTTGGATGGATTCCTTTTCTAATTTTTAAAACAGCACTAATGGAAAGTCAGACGTAGTCCAGCCTCAGGCTTTGCTCACATGGGTAACGGCAGTTACCGTTCTCCTGTGGCCCTGTGCTGGACAGCACACAGAACGTGTTGGGGCAGTCCATCCTCTCGGTGCAGCAAGGCCTCCTGTTAATCAGTAATAATTGCCCAGGCCTCTTGAGAAGTCTAGTTAAGTGAATGTTGCATCCTCCATTTAAGAGGTGGCCAGATCCCATCCTGGAGTCCCTGAGGCTTACACGAAGCAGAGACAAAATTAACTAGCATGCAGTCAGCTCTGGCTCCAGAGTCACACAGTGTGTTTATCCAAGCTTAAGAGGTAGCCAAAAGGGCTACTTGGGAAAGTGGCTGAACCTGAGCCGGGCCAGCATCCACCCACGCTCTGTCTTAATGGGAAGACAACACTGCCCCCTAATTGAATTATAGCCCTCAGAGCAATGACACTTTTCAAAGTAAGTCTTCCATTGGAGTGTGTTGGCTTTTTTTAAAAAATGATATATTTGGAAAGATCCTTGAGTGTGTCCCATTGGGGCACCCAAAGGGTGGGACTGAGAAGTTGTTCGTTTCTGGATTCCAGACTTTTCAGATAAAAACTTAGGATGTTAGGATCTTAAGATGAGAAAAGGCTGGCTCTTGGATCTTGGTACCCCACCCACTTCATAAAAGGATCCCCTCTGGGTCCCCCTGGACAAGAAGTCACCTGACCTCTTGGGGTCACCTTTATTTCGATGTCTGCGGCCACCGTAGAGGAGGATACTTGATTTCCTGGGATCTGTAGTCTTCGGTGTCGCTCTGGCTGAGTTCCCTCGTTCCTGAGTGAAGAGTGGAGCTGGAATGGGAGCTTGATGCATCTGTATCCCTCAGTG
>JAJPUD010033295.1:0-11438 GCA_023553655.1 Myrmecobius fasciatus
GTGCATTCAAATTCTCGGCCCCAGACATTCCTGTTTTATCATATTCTTGGCTCCAGGCACCTACTATTACACAATACTAAAGTAGCAACCCTGAACATCCAGAATTGCCCATGACTCATTGCCAGCAATGGCAATGCTGTACTAGGGAATGTCATGGTATTTATGAAAGTTTTTTTTTTTTAAATTTATGCTTTGATTTCCCTGCAGTTTTAATGGCATCATCACACCGTTAAACAAAAAACCTATTTCTTTTTCACATATTAATTGAAACAAAAGTGAATTCTATTATAGAAATGTGAAAATTGAAGGCAATCCTTGGGATCTTTAGGGATTTCAGACCACTGAATTTTCATATTGGTTTATGATTAAACATAAATAGAACAACACTCTGAAAGGTAAATAAATTTATTATTATTTTTCCAACATGAAATGTGCAGAGACATCTTAACTCACTTCGATCTGTGGTGCTCCTGATGGCTCTTTGCTAAAGCTGAATTCTGAAGACTCCTCATCCACTTAAATATGAGACTAGGAAAGAAGATGATGCTTATTCCTGGTATATGCTGAATATGCTTAGAAATTCCTGAAAGTCATGTAAAAAAAAACCTAGATATTAAAAATGAAATGTCCAGATACAAAAATGGAGAACAAGGATAGGAGTAATAAGACAAGGAAAGATAGAATGATGCACGATTATCATCAGACAAAGGGATTTCATAGTTAATGAAATGGAAGAAGAACATTTGTGGTAAGATCATGGGTGTGACTATCTCTGTAGCTGACATGGGATGGAGGAGGAGGTCATGGAAATGAGTAAACTGAGGAAGTGAGGAAGTAACCTCAAGTTGAGGTTCCTTGAGGGAACATATCCCCTGCTTAGCTCAGTGCTGGCATAGAAGAGGTCCTGAAAGGGGTATTGAGGTACCCTAATATTTGAGCAGGAGTTAGAGTGGGGGGGAATACTGTGAAGTAGCACTGAAGTTACTGAGTAAAGAACAAATGTGGCAAGAGTTATGTCATTAGAATTTCACTTGAGTGATTTAAAAATGCTAAGAATAGCTATTAAAAAAAAAGTAATGTCCTTTAAAGGAATATTTTATTTAGTTTCAGAATGAAGGTAGCTAGGTGGTGCAGTGGATAGAGCTCCAGACCTGGAGTCAGGAAGACCTGAATTCAAATGTGGCCTCAGACACCTACGAGCCATGTGACTCTGAGCAAATCTGTTTGCCTCAGTTTCCTCACCTGTCAAATTAGCTAGAGAAGGAAATGGAAAACTACTCTAGTTTCTTTGCCAAGAAAATACAAAATATCCACAAAGAGTCAGACATGACTGAAAATGACTAAACAATAAATTCATAATTTAATTAAGCCCTTAACTATTTATAGTAACTGTGATAGCAAAGAACAGGAAATTGATGAGATGTCCATCAACTGGGGAATGGCTGAACAAGCTGTAATGAAATGTTATTGTGCTAAAAAAAAAATGATGAGCAGGTTGGTTTCAGAAAAACCTGTGAAAATTTATATGAAATGATTCAGAGTGAAGTGATCAGAATCCACACAACATTACACCTAGCAACAAAAATACTGAACAATGATCAACAATGACTTAAATATTCTAAGAGATACACTCAAGATAATTCTTAAGAAAATATGATGAAAGATGCTCTCTACCTCCAGATAAAGAACAATGGAGAATGAATGAAGGTTGAAACATTTTTTTAACTTTATTTTTCTTGTGTGTGTGTGTCTGTGTTTGTGTGTGTATGTGTTGGGAGGGGGTTCTATGTTTTCTTTTGCAACATAGCTAATATGGAAATATGTTTTGCATGATTTCACAAGTATAATCTACATTAACTTTTGCTTGCCAACTCAAAAAGGGGGGGTAAAGAAAAAGAATTTGGGACTCAAAATTTTTAAGAACAAATGTTAATTATTTTACATATAACAGATATACATAATGAAATAATAAAAATGTTGGGGAAAAAAGAATTGTATTAAGTTTCTGGAATTTTATTTGTAAAGACAAAGACCTTTGTTTTTAGATTTAGGCCATCAAAATACCTAGGAAAGATATACCTTAGAAGTGAAACACTGCTAAGATCAGAGTCCAAGATCTAAATAGGTGAACTGCTCTTAAGGTAGAGAAGGGGCCTATGCTCAGCCTCCAGGAGGTAAAGTTAAAATTCACAGGTAAAATGCCCCAAAGGAAGATATGATGCAAGTGTGACCCACAAATGTTCTAGCAGCAAGATTCTGGGCAGATTGTTCTCTTTTCTATAATTTCAGAATAAACTCAAGGTTACCCACCTGGACTAACCAGCACTATGGCTTTCAGATAAGCATATTCACACCTATCCATCAAGGCAGAGTTTGACATACTGTTACAGAACTCCTGGAGCTTAAAGATGTGCTCTATCATGACTTTTCCTCTCTTTGCTAAAAATTTATCTGGAATGACAGAAAAAAATCCTGGCATTATGCAATTATGGAAAAGTGACATTTCATTTTTTACATGTTGTTTGATCAATGTGACAAATCTGATAGTCTTACTAAACCTAGGAATCTCTGAAGAGGGCATAAAAATGAAATAATCAAGCAGGACAAAAAGGGACGCTCTTCATGTACAAAAACATGCAGAAAAGTACTAAAGGCAATATTTCCTTTTCATAAAATGTCACAAACCTAACATTTAGAAGTTTGAATCTAAAAGTACACACTCAAAAAACTACAATCTGCCAAAAGCAAGAATAATTAAAACTCTCCAAAAATTTAAAATTCTGGGAATAGAATTTATTCATATTTATATTTCTTTGAGGAGAGGAAGGAAGAAAACAGAAACACAAACTTCCAGAATTTTAAAAAAGTTACAAATAACATTTTGAGCTATAAAGTCTGGCATGATTCTTCTGGATAGAAACAAGGCCTAGAGACCTAAAAGTAAGATTTATTCAAGTCCAAAGATAAGAGATGACTAAAGCAAAAGACACTTAAAGGATGAAATATTTAGGTCAGCCATCTTCTGAAACTGACAAAAAACAAGTAAGTGAAAAAGAACAACTAATATAGGCATCAGTATTGAAACCACCACTATATGATAAAAATATACCTTAAGGACAGCCAACTCCCTTTAGCCTGATTCTACATTTACCAGAAAACCTGCTGATAATCCAATTTGCTAGTGTGTCAATGCCAAGTAGGCTAACCAGATGATGTGAGTATCTAGTTATTTTACCCTAGAAGTTAACAAACTTAAATTTTGGTCAAGTCAGCCGTGAGTTTGGGAGGCATTATTTTTTTTTTCCTGGGGGGAGGGGCCTTCCCTCATAGCTTTTATTTTTATTTTAATAATAAAGCTTTTTATTTACAAAACATATGAGTGACCTTTCAACACTGACCTTTGCAAAAAAACTTTTTTTCCCCAAGCTTTTCCTTTCCTTCCCCCCACCCCCACCCCTAGATGACAGGTAATCTAATACATGCTAGATAGGATAAATTATATGACAAGTACAATACATGTATACATATCTATACAGTTATCTTACTGCACAAGAAACATCAGATCTAGAAAGAGAAGAGGAAAAAAAAACAACCTAAGAAGGAAAACAGAATGCATGGAAATATTCACAGAAAGCGTTAAAATGCTGTGTTGTGGTTCACTCTCAGTTCCCACAGGCCTCTCTCTGGATGTATATGACTATCTTCATCGCAGCACAACTGGTTTGAATCACATCATTGTTGAAGAGAACCATGTCCATCAAAATTGATCATCGTATAGTCTTGTTGCTGTGTATAATGTTCTCCTGGTTCTGCTGATTTCACTCAGCATCAGTTCATGCAAGTCTCTCCAATCCTCTCTGAAATCCTCCTGTTGGTCATTTCTTACAGAACAATAATATTCCATAACATTCATATACCATAATTTATTCAGCCATTCTCCAATTGATGGGCATCTTTTCAATTTCCAGTTTCTTGCCACTACAAAAAGGGCTGCCACAAACATTTTTGCACATGTGGGTCCCTTTCCCTCCTTAAAAATCTCTTTGGGATATAGGCCCAGTAGAAACACTGCTGGGTCAAAGGGTATGCACTGTTTGATAACTCTTTGAGCATAGCTCCAAATTGCTCTCCAGAATGGTTGGATCCGTTCACAGTTCCACCAACAATGTATCAGTGTCCCAGTTTTCCCACATCCCCTCCAACAGTTATCATTATCATTTCCTGTCATTTTAGCCAATCTGACAGGTGTGTAGTGGTATCTCAGAGTTGTCTTAATTTGCATTTCTCTGATCAACAGTGACTTGGAGCACCTTTTCATGTGACCGGAAATAGTTTCAATTTCTTCGTCTGAAAATTGTCTGTTCATATCTTTTGACCATTTGTCAATTGGAGAATGGCTTGAATTCTTATATATTTGAGTCAATTCTCTATATATTTTAGAAATGAGGCCTTTATCAGAACCTTTGGATGTAAAAATATTTTCCCAGTTTACTGCTACCCTTCTAATCTTGTCTGCATTCATTTTGTTTGTACAAAAACTTTTTAACTTGATATAGTCAAACTTATCTATTTTGTGATTAATGATGACCTCTAGTTCTTCTTTGGTCACAAATTCCTTCCCCCTCCACAGGTCTGAGAGGTAAACCATCCTACATTGTTCTAATTTGTTTATAATATCATTCTTTATGCCTAGATCATGAATCCATTTTGACCTTATCTTGGTATATGGTGTTAGGTGTGGGTCAATGCCTAATTTCTTCCAGACTAGTTTCCAATTATCCCAACAGTTTTTGTCAAATAGTGAGTTTTTATCCCAAAAACTGGGGTCTTTGGGTTTATCAAATACTAGATTACTATTGTCATTGAGTATTTTGTCCTGTGAACCTAACCTATTCCACTGATCCACTACTCTATTTCTTATCCAGTACCAAATGGTTTTGGTGACCACTGCTTTATAATATAGTTTTAGATCTGGTGCAGCTAGGCCACCCTCATTTGCATTTTTTTTTCATTAATTCCCTTGAAATTCTTGACCTTTTGTTTTTCCAGAAGAATTTTGTTGTTATTTTTTCTAGGTCAGTTCAATAATCTCTTGGGAGTTTGATTGGTATAGCACTAAATAGATAGATTAGTTTAGGTAGTATTGCCATCTTTATTATATTCGCTCGACCTATCCAAGAGCACTTGATGTTTTTCCAATTGTTTAGATCTGACTTTATTTGTGTGGAGAGTGTTTTGTAGTTTTGCTCATATAGATCCTGACTTTCCCTTGGCAGATATATTCCCAAATATTTTATACTATCGATAGTTATTTTGAATGGAATTTCTCTTTGTATCTCTTGCTGTTGCATTTTGTTGGTGATGTATAAAAATGCTGATGATTTATGTGGATTTATTTTGTATCCTGCAACTTTGCTAAAGTTGTGGATTAATTCTAATAGTTTTTTAGTTGATTCTCTAGGGTTCTCTAAGTAGACCATCATATCATCTGCAAAGAGTGATAATTTGGTTTCCTCATGACCTACTCTAATTCCTTTAATCTCTTTTTCTTGTCTTATTGCCAAGGCTAGCATTTCTAATACAATATTGAACAGTAATGGTGATAGTGGACAACCTTGTTTCACCCCTGATCTTATTGGGAATGGTTCCAGTTTATCACCATTACATATGATGCGAGCTGATGGTTTTAAATAGATGCTACCGACTATTTTAAAGAAAAGTCCATTAATTCCTATACTCTCTAATGTTTTTAATAGGAATGGATGTTGAATTTTATCAAATGCTTTTTCTGCATCTATTGAGATTATCATATGGTTTTTGTTAGTTTGGTTATTAATATAGTCAATTATGTTAATAGTTTTCCTAATATTGAACCAACCCTGCATTCCTGGTATAAATCCTACTTGGTCATGGTGTATTATTCTAGGAATGATTTTCTGTAATCTCTTTGCTAATATTTTATTTAAGATTTTTGCATCAATATTCATTAAGGAGAATGGTCTATAATTTTCTTTCTCTGTTTTTGTTTTACCTGGTTTAGGTATCAGTACCATGACTGTATCATAAAAAGAGTTTGGTAGGAGTCCTTCATTCCCTATTTTTCGAATAGTTTATATAATATTGGAGTTAACTGTTTTTTAAATGTTTGGTAGAATTCACATGTAAATCCATCTGGTCCTGGGGATTTTTTCTTAGGGAGTTGATTAATGACTTGTTCTATTTCTTTTTCTGAAATTGGACTATTTAAGTAATTTATTTCCTCTTCTGTTAATCTGGGCAATCTATATTTTTGTAGATATTCCTCCATTTCACTTAGGTTATCAAATTTATTGGCATACAGTTGGGCAAAGTAACTCCTGATTATTGCTCTAATTTTCTCTTCATTGGTGGAAAGTTCTCCCTTTTCATTTTTGAGACTAACAATTTGATTTTCCTCTTTCCTTTTTCTAATTAAATTAACTAGAGGTTTATCTATTTTGTTGGTTTTTTCATAAAACCAACTTTTAGTTTTATTTATTAATTCAATAGTTTTTTTACTTTCAATTTTACTAATCTCTCCTTTTATTTTTAGGATTTCAAGTTTGGTATTTGATTGGGGGTTTTTATTTTGTTCTTTCTCTAGCTTTTTTAGTTGCAAGCCCAATTCATTGATTTTCTCTTTTTCTATTTTATGCAAATAAGCATCTAGAGATATAAAATTTCCCCTTATTACCGCTTTGGCTGTATCCCACAAATTTTGGTATGTTGTCTCATTATTGTCATTCTCTTGAATGAAATTAGTAATTGTGTCTGTAATTTGCTGTTTCACCCATTCATTCTTTAGGATAAAATTATTTAGTTTCCAATTGCTTTTTGGTCTATTTTCTCCTGGCCTTATATTGCATGTGATTTTTATTCCATCATGATCTGAAAAAAATGCATTTATTATTTCTGCCTTCCTGCATTTGATTTTGAGGTTTTTGTGTCCTAACACATGGTCAATTTTTGTATAAGTTCCATGGACTGCTGAGAAAAAAGAAAACTCCTTTTTGTCTCCATTTAATTTCCTCCAAAGATCTATCATACCTAACTTTTCTAACATTTTGTTTACCTCCTTAGCTTCTTTCTTATTTATTTTGTGGTTTGATTTATCAAGTTCTGAGAGAGGGAGGTTGAGATCCCCCACTATTATAGTTTTGCTGTCTATTTCTTCTTGCATCTCTCTGAACCTTTCCTCTAGGAATTTCCATGCTATACCACTTGGTGCATATATGTTTAGTATTGATATTGCTTCATCATCTATGGTACCCTTTAGGAAGATATAATTTCCTTCTTTGTCTCTTTTAATTAAGTCTATCTTTGCTTTTACTTGGTCTGAGATCAGGATTGCTACCCCTGCTTTTTTTTGTTCACCTGAAGCATAATAGATTCTGCTCCAGCCTTTTACCTTCACCCTGTATGTATCTCTATGTTTTAGATGTGTTTCTTGTATACAACATATTGTTGGATTCTGGTTTTTAATCCAATCTGCTATCTCCTTCTGCTTTAAAGGAGAGTTCATTCCATTCACATTCACAGTTAAAATAACTAATTCTGTATTTCCTGCCATCTTATTTACCCTAGCTTATGCTTTTCTCTTTCTTATCCCCTTTCCCTCCTCCCTACTATTTTGCTTTTGAAAACAACTTCCCTCAAACAATCCTTCCCCTTTAGAGCCCCACCCACCCCCTTTTCCCCCCCTTTCCCTCCTGTTTCCTTATAAGTACGTCTATTATTCCCTCTGAGCCAAATCTGATGAGATGGAGATTAACCCAATTCTTATTCCCCTCCCTTTTCTCCCCTCAATCATTATAGGTTTTCTTTGCCTCTACATGTGATGTAATTTCCCTTATTTTACCTCCTTTTCCTCTTCTTCCAGTGTTATCCCTTTTCTACCTCTAATTTCTTTTTCAGTTTATCATATCATAATAATCATAAAATCATAATAAACATATAATAATAATCATAAAATCACAGTAATTATATGATAAAAATCATAAAATCACAGTAATCATATCATAATCATAATGTAATAATAGGTTCATAAAATCAACCCTCATTCTATAAGTATCTATAACATAAATATAGTTCTCAAGAGTTATTTTTTCTTGTTACCTTTTTATGTTTCTCTTGTGTTCTGTGTTTGTAGATCAAATTTTTTGTTCAGTTCTGGTCTTTTCAGTAGAAATAGGTGAAATTCTCCTATATCATTGAATGACCATCTTCTTCCCTGGAAGATAATGCTCATTCTAGCTGGGTAACTTATTCTTGGCTGTAGTCCAAGTTCCTTTGCCCTTCGGAATATCTGATTCCAGGCCCTTCGATCCTTCAAAGTAGAAGCTGCTAGGTCCTGTGTGATCCTAATTGTGGCTCCCCGATATTTAAATTGTTTCTTTCTGGCTTCTCGTAATATCTTTTCCTTGGTATGATAGTTCTGGAATTTAGCCACGATATTTCTGGGGGACTTAATTTTTGGGTTTCTTTCAGGAGGTGATCGTTGGATTGTGTCAAGGAGTATTTTGCCTTCTGGGTGTAAAATATCAGGGCAGTTTTCTTTTATGATTTCCTGGAATATAGTGTCCAGGTTCTTTTTTTCATCATGGCTTTCAGGAAGCCCTATAATCCTTAGAGTGTCTCTCCTAAATCTATTTTCCAGGTTAGTTGTTTTTCCTAGGAGATATTTCATGTTTTTCTCTATCTTTTCATTTTTTTGTTTTTGTTAGACTGATTCTTGAAGTCTTGATGAGTCATTAATTTCCAATTGTTCAATTCTAATTTTTAATGTCTTATTTTCTTCAGTTACTGTTTTTAGTTCCTTTTGCAATTGACCAATTACATTTTTTTGTTCATTGTATTCTTTTTCCATTTTTTCTATTTTATTTTGCAGTGATCTCATTTCGTTTCCCCATGTTTCTTCTAACTCTCTTTTAAGATTTTTTATGCAATCTTCAAAGAAAGCCTTGTGACATGGAGACCAATTTATGTCTCTCTTTGGGGCTTTTTCTGGAGTTGCTTTACATTTAGGGGCCTCAGGATTTGAGGTCTGTTCTTCCCTCTCTCCATAAAAGTTGTCTATGGTGAGAGCTCTTTTTGGTTTTTTATTCATTTTTTTTTTAAAGGTGTGAGGTCTGTTTAGGGTAAAGGTGGGACAGCTGCTTTAATTTGCCCTGGGGCAGT
Source organism: Myrmecobius fasciatus (assembly GCA_023553655.1). Classification (NCBI taxonomy): domain Eukaryota; kingdom Metazoa; phylum Chordata; class Mammalia; order Dasyuromorphia; family Myrmecobiidae; genus Myrmecobius; species Myrmecobius fasciatus. The sequence goes on from JAJPUD010033295.1 coordinate 9,196, forward strand.
TCTGCTGATTGAGTTATTTCAGGAACTGGGCAGTTCTGCTGATTGAATTATGTCAGGGGCTGGGCAGTTCTGCTTTAGTTCACCCTGGGGGGTTCTGCTGATGGAATTATTTCAGGTACTGGGCAGGTCCGCTGATTGAATTATTTATGGTGCTTATCAGTTCTGTTGTTTGATTGATTGCTTTAAGGTGCTGTGTAATGGCAGCTAGGTCCAATGCTCATCAGGGGTTCAGTGGTTCACAATCTATCCCCCTCAAAAGGCAGACCCTCCAAACCACCTGCCCACAATCAGGACAAATTGTTCCAAGAGGCCCGCAGAAGACTCCCAGGTGTGTGAAAACCACAACGCTCCCACTCCTGTTCCGACTCCTGTTCCAGCTCCCTGCCCCAGTCTCCCTGCGCTGCAGTCTGGTTTCAGTAGACCACCCCCCTGCCCAATTAAAACAGACCTGTTTTGAGATTCTTCCAGAGTATCTTCTTCTAGAATCGTGTTGTTCTCCAGATATGGTGGATTTTTTTGCATAAGAATCAGTCTAGAGGCTTCATATGTTGTTGGTTTGAGGGGAGGTTAGAGGAGGTTACAGAGACTCCTGTCTGATCTCCGCCACCATGGCTCCTGTTACTAACTTTTTTTCGAGGCATTATTGTAATATCCATAATAAGACCCATTATTGTAACATCTGGATGCTATTTTTTTCTGAACTCTTTCGTAAAAAATTTTCTGATAGTTAATGAATGGAAAAGATGAAAAGAGGTACTTGATACATAAAACATATATAGAGACTTTTGAACATCAAGTTTTTAAGTGTTCCCCTAACAAGATTCTGTAAAACATTCTCCTCTATCCTGAGAAAGAAAAGGAAGCATTTTTTAATTTGCTGAAGACTACTGTGAAGACAATTAACAAATGATGCTAGTATCAAGGCCATGTTCATTATTTGGGAGCCCTGGGCAAGACTGAGGTTAAAGAGTTCATTCCAATATGCTTTCACTAATGAGATGTTGTTTTCTTTACTGTAAAGAAAAAAAAAAAGGCAACACAATGCAAAATTCTATTTATTTACCATCAACAGGATATAATAAGCATATTCATTTAAAAAGTAAAATGTAGTTAAGCTGAAATAACTTTGAGAAGACTATAGAGGAGGGATCATGACTAATTCTAGGATTTAAAGAGTTAATGAGATAAATTGGTAGATATTTCAATCAACTTGTATTAAATTCAGTCTATTCATCTGAGACATATTCATTCTTTTTTTATTACTATTATTAGACATATTCATTCTTGTAAAAATATACAAAAGCTATGCAAATTTGGAGTTTCATTTCATATTTCTCAGTGACAACTGTAAGTGATCTATGTAACAAATATAAAGAAAAATGAAGAAAAATATAAAAATCCAAGTATATAAATGAACTTGATAAAGCAAACATTTCCATAAAATAAATGAGTTAAAAATCTGAAATCTTATTTATCTTCTACCTTCAAAGTTTGTATTTTTTTTTCAAGGCTTACTAAAATTACTTGAAAGTTTAAGACTTGAAAGTCTTTAGAGGAATTTCCTGGGAAAGGTATCATTTGATCTTCTTAAAGATTACAAATTATGAGTTGTGAGTTATAGAATATATTTCTTTATTCAGTTTTATTGATCCCTTTAAGTAACATCATTGTTTTTTCATGATGGATCCTATCTGGCACAATCATCCCCTGCAACCAACACAACTCAGAACCCTCCCTCATAACAAATTAAAATAGCTTAAGAAAAACTAACAGCATCTGCAACATTACACACCTGTAGACCCCTGTCCCCCCTCCCCCCTCTGAGCAGAGATTTTAAGGGCATTTTACTAAGAACAAGATAAAGAAAATGAGAGTGGGGAACTCTGAATAAGAACAGTGATGAATTAGCACATGGTTAGATAATAAAAATGAAGTCACTGGCCCATGAAAAATATAACATCCCAATTCAAGTAACAGTAATGATAAATTTGAGGGGAAGACTAATGGCTTTTACTGATGGCTTCTTATTACCCTATGTATCTTCCCTATCCCCACACATACCTCTCTAATAAGAAAGAAAACCATTAAGCAAAATATTCCCATAAACATAATATTCTGCACCTGTAATGCAGTGGAGGAAAAGGTGTATCATTAAATGTTTTCCCCAACTAAGACTGTTTACCACAATTAATGAGTCTAACTGCTTTTTATAATATGATTTTAAGTTATTGAAACTGTTGTAT
>JAJPUD010033296.1:0-11438 GCA_023553655.1 Myrmecobius fasciatus
ACAATGAGATCAGTACAAAATCTCAGTAGATCTTCAGTTTGTTAATCAGCCTAATACCTATTATCCCTGACACTATTTCAGAATCTCCCATACACTGAGCTAACTCTGACAATGCATATATCAACCTCATTCTCAATATGTACATCTCTGGAAAGTACATTGCCAAGGTATATATATACTTATCCACAGTATTCAAAACTTCTCCAATTGCTATAACTGATGGTTCCATGTATGGATGGTGTGTTGCTGTCTAATTGAGCACCTCTTTTTTCTTGGTATTAATCATTAGGCCAAAATTAGCACAAGAAATAGAAAACCAATCCATATTTTGTTGGATCTTAACTTCAGAGGCTGCACTGCATGCACAATCACCTGTGAACAAAAACTCTCCCACTGTGTTAATCTTGGCTTGTAGCCTTTTCGTTAGATAATTTATCTTTAGCATAGGAGTTGATCTTGATGCTGTGTTCATCCTCATTGAAGGCATCTGATAACATTGCTGAAAACATCATACTAAAAAGCATGGGAGCAAATCCACAGTCTGGTCTCACTTCATTGATGACTGAGAGAATGCAAGAGCATTATCCATTATCCAAAATTCAGGCAAGCATATAATCATGAAATTGACATGCATACTGAAGAATTTCTCTGGGCACTTTGCCACTAAAGATATGCAGAATGGCACCCAAAACCTCTTCTGCAATTGGAAATTTGTATAAAAAGATTGATTTTCATGTAAGTTAAATAGTCAATGACTTTGGCATTGATTGATGATGTTCTATTGAAAACATTATGGAAGTGTTTATCCCATCTCTCGAAGATCATGTTCTTATCACTTATCAATTTGATTTCATCAGCACTAAGTAGTTGAGACGCACCATAGGTCTTTGGCCCATAAATAGCTTTTAGGGCATCATAAAAACACTTTGGATTGCTATTATCACCATAAAACTGAATTTCATCTGAGGTGCAAGTAAAAGACAAAAAGGAATGGTCAGGAAGATGGGAGGGTATCATATAAAATATAAGATTTTTTGATTGAACAATGCAGGCATAACTCTAGACTGAAGTAAGAAATTGGAACCACCACAAAAAAATTGAATCAAGGAGTGAATGACAGCTAGATGCCCTCAGAGCCCCATGTGGGGCTCTATGACAGATACCATAAGGTCCCTGGCTTTGGCTAGCTTATGTTCTAGTTGGAACAGAGGTAACAATGAGGTAAGGGGAGAGATAGAAAGAACATTTCATGCATAGGGGAGAACTTATAGAGAGGTACAGAGATGGTAACTGGAGTTCTAAGTGGTAGAAACAGAAAGTAAGTTAGGATAGTAAAGTGTGTAGAGGAGAATAAATACTGGAAATAATTTTTTTTAAATGAGTTGGCTCCCAAGTTGTGCTGAGTTTTAAGTATCAAACAGAGGGTCTAATGTTTGATTCAAGATCTAATAGGGAGCCATTGGAAGTTATTGAGTAGGTGGTAAGCTAACATGGTTGTCTTGATGGTCAGTAAAAAATTCAGAACCTAATTGGAAATAATGAACTTTCTACATGAATTACATTACATCACATTTTATTACATTACATTTTATGCTTATTTTCAATTCTTCTGTGTTACATAGATCAACATTCTTTCTGGTGCTAGAGCTTGTTTCTGACAACAACCTTTTTCCTTCTCAGAATCCTTTCTTGTGTTTGCAAAAAATTAAGAAATTATCTCTCCCAAAGGTTTTTTTCTTTTGGTATAAAGACTCACAGAGAGGAAAAATCAATTTATGGCATTATACAAGTCATTTAGAGGGAGAAAGTGACACTTGGGGACAGCAAAACAAAACAAAACAAAAAACAAAAAAACAAAACAAAACAAAACAAAAAACAAAACACTGGACATGGGGCTAGAAGAACTGGAATTGAGTCCTCCCTCTCCTTCTTAGTAGATCTGTTACTTTTGTAAAACCCATTTACCACTCTGATACTCAGTTTCTTCATTCACAAAATGAAATTCTAATATCTACCCTGTTTATTTCACAGGGATATTGAAAGGATCAAGGTAGATGATTTTCATGAAAGTATTTTTGTAATTGTATGTGCTTTAGAAAGCACCCAATGGCAGCAACTGTCTTGCTATTTTTTATGTCCCCATTGCTCATCACATGAGAAACACTTACTCTACTGTATGACTTCTAGGCCACACAGTAGATAAAGCCCTAGAACCGAGATCAGAAAGATCTGAGTTCAGATCTGGCCTCTTACTAACTGTGGGATTTCTGAACAAAATCACTTACCTTCTATTTGACTCAGTTCCCTCAACTATAAAAATGTGAGTAATAATAACACCTACTTTGCAGGATTGTTGTGAGGATCAAATGAAATAATATTTGTAAAGTATTTGACATAGTACCTGCCTTTCCCTACCTGCAAAAAGCATTTATTAATTACTTGCTATGTTCTGAGACCTGTGCTAATGTTAGATATATAAATAATGAAGCAGAGACAATCCCTTCCCTTGAACAGCTTACCTCATAAAAAAAAGAAAAAACTCATGTAGTGGCCAGGGAGGAAAATATTTGTTTGGAAAATTGTAGGGATGTGAATAGAGCCCTAGGATACTTTCCAGTAGCAATGGCCATATTGACTGATTATAGTTCTAGCACAGAGAGTGTCATTATCAGAGACTTGGTCACCACGTAATTAATTTTTCTGTTCATATTAGCTGAGAGATTGGCTACTAAATTTAATCTATATTTGTGAAGGGAAGATTCACACAGGTGAAAAAAAATGGACCCTTGAAGTATTGAAATAAATATCCTGATGCTGGGTTTTATTAACAGGAGTATTATATGTATGTATATATTTATCATATGTTTATACTTTTCATTTGCTATTTAATTTAACTACAATATTAACTATTCAAGTATCTTTACAGCCATCTTAGAGAAATGAGAACTGCTCAAATATTCATCTTTGAAAGTTCTCTTCAGTGATGTGGATTGTGAGTTTTTCATGGTGCCTTTCCAGTTTGTCTATTACCATTGGCCTTTATTTCTGAAGGAAGCCTGGGATCACTAGAAAAGTTTTGCAGTTTCTGAAGGTAATTCATTCTTCCTGGCATCTCCTTGTTCAATTCTGGGCCAAACTCCTTGTCTATCTGTGTGATCTATCCTAGATATACCTACTAATGGACAAACTCTATAGTTTTCCACCAAAATATATATTATCATTTGTTCAGTCATCTTAGCTCCCTTTGATAACTAAAAAAAAAAAATAAGACCACAGAATAACATGTCTAAGCTTGTATGGTTAATAGGGGAAGCTGGATTGGAATTCAGGGCTCTTGAATTCTGCTTTTTCTAATACACTAAGCTATGAGATATAAAAACATTGATGAGTAATTTGTCTACTACATTTAATATGGTTCAAGTCTCTATTGTGGCACCATATTCAGTTTTATCTATTGTGTTTTTTTAAAGTGGAGAGATTGAAGAGAGCACTAAAGAATAGCCATGACAAATAATGGAATTAATGGAAAATAAGACCTCTGTGGAAAGGTTAAAGAGTTATACCAGAGAAGAGGAAGCTGAGCTAATAACTAGTTTGAAGTATATGAAGTACTTTGTAGTTGAATGTGTTTCATTTCTGTAGAAGGCAGCACAGGAGAAAAAGAAAGATTTAGATTAGCCATAAGATAGAAAGAAAAATAAAGGAAGGAAGGATTAAAAAAAAGAAAGATCTCCTTGAGAGGATTGTTAAACACCAGAACAGCCCACTGAATAAAAAAAAGATTCAGTGGATTGCCCTTTCTCAGAGATCTTTTAAGGGTAAATAAATAAGCAACTTTGTCTGAAGTGGGCTTCAGTGCTAACCTGCCAGAAGCACAGGGCTAGACTATAATACTCACAGGGTGAATCACATGACATTCAAAAATGTTGTGAATGTGATGGAAAAATCCATATATTGCAAGTTCCTAATTGACTCATCTGAAAAAAAATGTGAAGTTTACATTAAATTCAACTCAATTCTGTTCATTTCTAAAAATATGAAGTACCTACCCATATGTGAGATACCATTGTATGGAATGGGACTATACAAAGAAATGAATTAGATAATCCCTGCTCTCAGTGAGCTTACTTTATACCAGAGGATATAACATTTACACAAGTATATTAATACAAGGTAAGTTTTGGAAGGAGAAAGAGCACTAATGAAGAGGCTATGGAATTAGGAAATGTTTTACAAGAGATGATAGTTCAGCTGAAATTTGGAGGATTCTGAGAGGTGGCAGGGAGTATGGAGTGGTTTTGTGGCACAAGGGACAAGCCTGTGAAAATGTATTATGGAGAGAACACAGAATTTTGAGTTTAGAAAATAATCAGTGTTATGGTTTTGCTGGAACATGTAATGTTTGAGAAATATAAAATGTCTAAAAATGTAGATTGGAATCCGATGGTGTAGGACTCTAAATGCTAGCCTGATGAGTTTGTTTTGTCTTGGAGATCACAGGGAGATATTGAGCAGTGGAATGACAAATTTGATTTGTGTCTTAAGAGCTGTGACAGGTCATGTGATTTAGATGATCTCTAAGATCACTTCCAGCTTCCTCACACTCTAGGATTCTGTAATAATGTCAATATTGGGCTGTATGAGCTGTTCAAGAAGGACTAGAGTGAGGACTTGATAAATCCTTTTCAAGACTATCTATCCACCTTTGGTGACTTTGTGGCACTCAAATCTCATCTGTAACATTACAGTAAAGCCATCTTGGCAGATGGGTCAAACCAGATTGAGGGTGATCCACAAGCCTCAAACCCATCAGTGAGTTAAGGAGATGTCTACTCCAAGCAGGTGAAGACTTTCTCCAATAGAATGAAGATGAGATCAGTTCTGATATAGTTCTCTTCAGCAGTGAGATGATTCAAACCAGGTCCAATTGTTCAGTGATGAAGAAAGCCATCTATACCCAGAGAGAGGCTTATTAGATGTGAGCGTGGACCACAACATAGCATTGTCATACTTTCTGTTGATGTTTGTTGCATTTTGTTTTCCTTCTCAGGTTTTTTTCTTCTTCCTTCTTGATCTGATTTTTCTTGTGCTGCAAGATAACTGTATAAATATGTATACATATATTGGATTATCATATATTTTAACATAATAATATGCCATCTAGGGGAGAGGATGGGAGGAAGGAGGGAAAAATTTGGAACAGAAAGTTTTGCAAGGATCAATGTTGAAAAATTACCCATGCATATGTAGTATAAATAAAAAATTTAATAAAAAAAAGAATGAAGATGAGAACAATTTATTCCAACATCCAAAAACAACTGAAGCAGGTACTATGGAGTGCTTAGAGCTTGGTCAGCTATAGAAGCTCCCAAGGTCATTCAATGACTCCCAGGTCATTATCAATCATCGTGACTTTTGTCTTGCTGCTGGACTTAGATGACTAGAAGAGAGAGTGAGGCTGATCCTTCATTTACAGTTCAAGAATGAATAAAACCATAACTTAGTGATGTTATTGGTCCTCTTTGAAAACAAAGGACAGCAACAACTTCCATGACATTTTTCATAAAACATGTTTTAGTTTCACATATTTAGAATTGGGTTTGAATCCTTTATTTGAGGTTTCTCCATTGTTCCTTGTAACATCTTGCCTTTCTTTCCTCTTGCCTGGTCATCCTAAGAATAATCTTACCTTCTTCTACTTCCTTTCTTCCTATATTTGCCCATAAGGCATGTCCCAGGTTCTGCTTCTCACTTAGCCTTTGACAATAGTTGCTTTCATTAAGGTCCTTACAATTACTTAGGGGTCTCATTTCATTTTCTTCATACATGTCTAAGAATCCCTATAATGACTCAGGGATTCCCCTTACTTTCCTCCTTCCTATACTTTTTTCTCATCCATTCTCAAGAGGCGGTAGCGTATAGTAGAATAAGAGACTAGTGTTCATTATAGGTGAACTACTTGTACTACAAACAACCTTTCTTAGTTTAATAATTATTAATCAGAATGGTCAATTTGTATTTTAGGAAGAACAACATTTATACATGGCACAAACCCAAGAGCACTTAGGAAGTCATTGGTATTGGTAGTTTCTTTTTCTTTTTCTTTTTTTTTTGCTTAGGCAATTGAGGTTAAGTGACTTGCCCAGGGTCACACAGCTAGGGAATGTTAAGTGTCTGAGATCAAATTTGAACTCAGATCCTCCAGACTTCAGAGCTGGTGCTCTATCCACTGTGCCACCTAGCTGCCCCCTTGGTAGTTTCTTTTAAAAAAGTATTGTAGAAAATTGGTGAAAATCATGAATTCCAGATTAAATATCTTAACATAATTTGTTCCCCTGAATGCATATTTAGCATGCATTCACCTAAAGTAATCCATTTTAAATGGGCCTGTTTCATATGGATGATCTTAGAATGATGACTGCTAGAACAAGTTATCAAAGAAAGCCATCACTGTCCAACCCTGTAGGCTACCATTAACATATGCTTATATAAGCAGAAGATTCTGCTTTTGTTGTATTGCTATTCACTTAAGTGTCTAAAGCTGTGTCACTTTCCACTGAAGTGGCAGTGGGGGTGGGGGTTGGGGGCAAGGGGAGAGAAGGGTCTGTAAAAATAATGTGGAATCAAAAGATACCTTTATTTCCCAGTCCTATAACTTCATGAATATTTGCAGAAATTCCATAACTATTCCAGTTTCCCTCCTAAGGCTAAGAAGTCAGTCTTGGCTTTGTGAGAGAGTGCAGTTTGTCCCCTTGAGACTCAATCATTAGGTATTTGCTATCTCAACCATTCAGCATAAACTTCCCACCTTCACTATTTAAGATCCTTTATGTCCATAGACAGAACACACAATAATTTGTCCTTTATCGTCACAAGATCCAGTAGGATAGGGACCCAGATATGTCTAGGAAACTCCTACCTCCTGGTCCACTAATTCAGAGTTGCTATCAGCTAAGGTGAAATCTCCTTTCCTTTATTATTATTCCCCTAGCTCTCATAGGCACCTGACTCAGTGTTTCTTCTCCATCGTCCCTATTCCCTTTTGTCTTCCTTTTCCATTGTTCTCTCACACTAATGTTAACATCTTCATCTTAGAAACTGCCTCTTGTGAGCTTCCCAGATCCCTGTGCTCATAGACCTGGCTCTCTCTGGAACTTCCTATGGATTTCATAATTATTTGTAAGCAGATGATATCCCAACTTACATATCTCGCACATCTCTCTCTCTGTCTCTCTCGATATCCATTCCCACATTATCATTGCATGTTGGGTATCCTAATATGTACATCCTCTTGCCAACTCAAATTCAACATGTCTAAAATGGAATTCATTATCTTCTCTCTTAAACCTACCATTTCTTCAAATTTCCATGGATGGTACCACCATCTTCCCATTTAACCAGTTCTTTAACTAATTGGGAGCTAACCTCAGCTATTTGCTCATCTCCCATTAAGATTTCTTGCATGTGGAACAATGTTGGATACTGCAACCGTGTTCTTTAGTGTGGGATAGGGTTTGAAGGAACAGGGTGAAGTAGAGGAGCTGCTCGTGCTAGCCTGCCATCTGGTAGATTCCAATTCTAATTAATCATTCTTAGTAATTAGCTACTAAGATCTGATGCTTCTAAGGGCAAAAAAGGACTATAACTATGGCCAGTACCTTTTAAATCTGATAAATGGGGCAAAATTCCAGCAAGTTTACCCTAGTTTTAGCTCCATCTTGGCAAACGCTTGTCAAGTTATTGAACATCTGCAATAACTCTCAAAAACCATTCTCTTCTCCCTACTCTTACTTATTGCCTAAGCTATTGTAATAGAAACTAGATGGCACGATGAATACCACACTGATCTGGAGGCAAGAAGGCTTGAGTTCAAATCCAGCTACTGGATACTCACTCACTATTTGTTTTTATCCCAAGCAAATCGCTTAATCTCTCTGCCTGGGTTTCCTCATCATTAATATGAGGATAATAATAGTGGTTATTTTCTACAGTTGTACAGAAAATAAAATGAGATAATATTTTAAAATGCTTCACAAACCTTAAAATACTATTATTAATTAATAGCTTTCTGATTAATTTTTCTGCCTCTAGTTTTATCTCCAGTCTATCCTTCCCACAGCTCCTAAAGCACAATTATGAGCATGTTACTATTCTCCCGAAAAAACTTCAGGCACTTTTCATTGTCTCTAATATAACAAATAAAATCTCCCAATTGGGCATATAAGACCTTCCATAATATGGTTCCAACATATGTTTCCAGATTTATTTTATATTACTCCTTATAGCTCTACTTCATTCATTTTATGTTTCAGCTAAACCAGAATATAGGTACAAGTTTTTCTCTGACCTTGACATTTCCATATCCTGACTGTCTGTTATCTCCTAAGTCTGAAATCCATTCCCTACTCATATCTACCCCAAAGAATCCTTATCCTCCTTAAAGGCTCAGTTCATGTACCACTTCTTCCATGAAGCCTCTCCTGATCTTCCCTCCCAGTTGTGAATGTTCCCTTTTGCCTTCAATGAATTTTTAAGAAATAATTTATCCCTTCAGTATGTAAGCAAGTTTTTTCAAGGAAGGAAGGAATTATTTTATTTTTGTCTTTATACTCCTTGTGGAACCATAATGCCTTATATATATATATATATATATATATATATGTACATATATATAATAGGTATTTTGTAGATTTGTGTTGAAATGACTAGAGTTAAAACATCTCTCTTAATTTTCCATTTTATAGGTGAATAAATTAAACCACAGAAATGGAAACGATTTGTCCAAAGTCACAAAATTAGTTTTTAGCAGATCTGAGACTAGAATACTAATTTTCTGACTCACAACCTTGTATTCTTTCTATTTTACCATAAACTTATGTACATACATATTCATACCCACATACAATAGAAACATACATATATTTTCTTTCATCCTTTTTTCCAGGTCAAGCCACTGCTAGACTGACAGAAAAATCATGCAATCATGAAACTGGGAAGGAGCCTAAGTAGCTATATGGCTTACACCATACTTGAAAAGAATCCCCACTAAAATGTCTAGCAAATGGTCATCCAGTCTTTGAAGATTTCCAAGGAGGCGGAATTCACCATATCTTTAACTATCCCATTCTACTTTTTGTTAAAAAAAAATTTCCCCCTGGCAGCCCTTTTTGTAGTGGCAAGAAACTAGAAACTGAATGAATGCCCATCAATTGGAGAATGGCTGAATAAATTATGGTATATGAATGTTATGGAATATTATTGTTCTGTAAGAAATGACCAGCAGGATGATTTCAGAGAGGCCTGTAGAGACTTGCGTGAACTAATGTTAAGTGAAATGAACAGAACCAGGAGATCATTATACATGGCAACAACAAGACTATATGATGACCAATTCTGATGGACTTGGTTTGCTTCAACAATGAGGTGATTCAAACCAGTTCCTATTGTTCAGTGATGAAGATAGTCATATACATCCAGAGAGAGGCCTGTGGGAACTGAGTGTGGACCACAACACAGCATTTTAACGCTTTCTGTGAATATTTCCTTGCATTTTGTTTTTCTTAGGTTGTTTTTTTTTCTCTCTTTCTAGATCTGATGTTTCTTGTGCAGTAAGATAACTGTATAGATACGTATACATATATTGGATTTGCCATATTTAACATGTATTAGACTACCTGTCATATAGGGGTGGGAGTAGGGGGGAGGAGGGCAAAAATTTGGAACAAATAAAAATTTTTGCAAAGGTCAATGTAGAAAAATCACTCATGTTCTGTAAATAAAAAGCTTTAATTAATTAAAAAAATAAAAATAAAAAAATTTTTCCCCCACATCAAGTCTAAATTTCTTTCTTTGTAACTTTTATTCATTGCTTAAAACTGCATGAATCTTTTTCTCAATAACTATTGTTTAGCTTTACCTCCACCATCTTGAACTAATGAAGCTGACCATCTAATGTGTGTGTAGTTATCATTCTGATGTGTGCTGGGTAGATTGATCATATGTATACAGAGTGAATAGCATTAACATATGATGGGGGGGGTAGTGGTGTAAAAGAGAGAGAAGCAAGCCTGGGGCTTACCGGATTGGCCATAGATATTCCCCCCAAATGAAATAGCCACTTGCATATAACTGAGAAAGGACTGAAAGTCTGGGTTTGTAATGTACTTCAGAGTTGAAGTTTTTAGTTTTGCATAATCAAATTACCAGCTTTCATCACTCTTGGGCCTATTTATTTGTCAAATACTTAGAAAGTACATATGCTGGATTAGGCAATAGGAGACAGGCAAAGATAAATAACCTGTGATTTCTGCCCTTCAGGAACTTACTGTTTCATAGTGAATGGTAATTAAAGGCAGTAATATCTTTCTTATGTGGAAATTGTGGGCATGATCTAATATGATTTCTTGAGCTGAGAGGCTAAGCTGCAGGCCTGGATTTGAATTCAAATTTGATTTCAGACACTTACTAGCTTTGTGACCGTGGGCAAGTCACTTAACACTGTTTGCTTTAGTTCCTGATCTGTAAAATGAGCTGGGGAAGGAAATGTAAACCACTTCAATATCTTTGCTAAGAAAATCCCAAATGGGGTCATGAAGAACTGGATACAACTGCAATGAATGAAGGACAATAGATACATAGATCAAAAGATTACAGATGTAGAGGCAACTAATTCAATTCTCATTTTACAGATGAGAGTACTGAGACCCAGTAAATGTAAATTACTTGTTTAAGGCTGTACAAATAGTAAACCTTTAAGGCAAGATTTGAACCCAGAGTCAGCATACTTTTCACTGTATCATTAGAAATGGAACAGATTTTTTAAAATAGTATTTTATTTTTCCAAATACTTGCAAAGATAGTTTTTAACATTCACTTTTGCAAAACCTTGTGTTCCAAAGTTTTTTCTCTCTTTTCCTCTCTTTCCCTCCCTTAGGCAGCAAGCAATCTGATAAAAGGAAAAATGTGCAATTCTTCTAAACATATTTCCATATTCATCATGATGAGCAAAAAAAATCAGATCAAAAGGAAAAAAAGGAAAAAAAATCAAGCAAACAAACAATAACAACAAAAAAGTGAAAATTCTATGCTTTGATCTATATTCAGTTTCCATAAATCTCTCTCTAGAGGCAGGTGGCATTTTCCATCCCAAATCTATTGGAATTGCCTTGAATCATCTCATTGTTGAAAAGAACCAAGACCATTCCAGTTGATCATCACATAATCTTGTTGTTATTGTATACAATGTTCTCCTGATTCTACTCCCTTCACTTAGCATAAATTCATTAAGTCTTTCCAGGCTTTTCTTAAATTAGCCTGCTCATCACTTTTATAGAACAATATTTCATTACATTTATATATCATAATTTATTCAGCCACTCCCCAATTGATGGGCATCTACTCCATTAATGGAAAATATTTTAGAGATCATCCAGTTCAAA
>JAJPUD010033297.1:0-11438 GCA_023553655.1 Myrmecobius fasciatus
TCTTCCAGATAAATTTTATTTACTTATTTATTTAAGTTCTAAAAAAATAGTTCTTGATAGTAATACTGATGTGGCACTAAATAATTTGGTTAGGATTGTCATTTGCATTATATTGGCTTGGCCTACCATGAGCAGTTATTATTTCTTCATTGTTTATATATGTCTTTGTGTAAAAAGTGTTTTGTAATTGTGTTCATAAAGCCCTTGGCTTTGTTTGGGCAGATAAACTCCCTAGTATTTTATATTGTCTGCAGTTATTTTAAATTTTACTTTCCAGCTCTTCCTGTTGGGATTTATTGGTCATATATAGAAATGCTGATGACTTATATGAGTTTATTTTATATCTCGCAACTTTGCTAAAGTCAAGGATTGTTTCAGCTGGTTTTTCAGTTGGATCTCTAGAGTTTTCTTAGTGTACCCTCATATCATCTGCAGCTATCCTTGATACCTTTTCTTAGGCAATTTTTAAGTGTCTTATTGTTATAACTTGCATTTCTGGTACAATATTGAATGATAATGGGGATAATGGGTATCCCATATCTCTTTTAATTCATCTCTGATGTTATCTGGAAGGCTTCAAATTTATTCCCATTATAGATAATGATGACTTTTGGTTTTAGATAGATAATATTTATCATTTTAAGAAAAGCTCAGGGATGCTAAGTGGCGCAATGGATAGAGCACCAGCCCTAAATTCAGGAGGACCTGAGTTCAAATTTGTCCTCAGTTACTTAACATTTCTTAGTTGTGTGATCCTGGGCAAGTCACTTAGCCCCAATTGCCTCAGCAGAAAAAAAGAAAAGAAAAAATGAAAAGCTCCATTGATTTCTATATTTTATGTTTTAAATAGGAATGGATGTTGGATTTTATCAAATGCTTTTTCTGCATTTATTGAGATAATCATAATATTATCATTTTGATTGTTGATGTGGTAAATTAGCTTTTATAGTTTTCCTAATGCTGAAACAGCCCTGTATTTCTGGTATAATACTCACCTAGTCAAAAGTGTGGGTATTACTTTACATATTGCTGCACACTCCTTGTGAGTATTTTATTTGAAATTTTATGTGAATATTGACTTTTCAATATTCACTAGGGAAATTCATCTATAGTTTTCTTTCTCTGTTTTTGCTATCTCTGGTTTAGTTATCAAAGCCATAGAAAGAACTTTAGTAGGACTATTTTTCCCCAAATAGTTTACATAGTGTTAGAATTAATTATTCTTTAAATTTTTGGTGGAATTCACCTGTAGATACATTTAATTCTGGGTTTTTATTAACCTTCAGAATTTTGTTTATGTCTTGCTTAATTTCTTTTTCTAAGACAGTTTTTTTTATTATTTTGGCCAATTTATACTTTTGCAAATATTCACTCATTTCATTTACATTGTTAGTTTTATTGGCATATAATTTGATAAAATAGCTCTTAATAATTGCTTTAATTTCATTTTCATTGGTGGTACATTCACCCCTTTTCATTATTGATACTGAAAATTTGGCTTTCTCCTTTTAAAAAAAATCAATTTAGCTAGTGTTTTATTTATTTTATTGGGTTTTTTTTCTCCTATAAAACCAGTTCCTAGTTTTTACTTATTGGTTAAAAAGATTTTCCACTTTTAATTTTATTTAATTCTCCTTTGTGGAGAGAGGCATCTGCATGCAGAAAGAGGATTGTGGGGTTGGAATGTAGATCACAACATAGTATTCTCACCTTTTTTTGTTATTGCTTGCTTGCTTTTATTTTCTTTCTCATTTTTTTCTTTTTGATTTGAGTTTTCTTGTGCAGCATGATAAATGTGGAGATATGTTTAGAAGAATCACACATGTTTAACATAGATTAATTGCTGTCTGGGAGAGGGATGAGGGGAAGGGAGGGAGAAAACTTTGGAACACAAGATTTTGCAAGGGTGAATGTTAAAAACTATTTTGGCATACAGTTTAAAAAGAAAACACTATTTTTTTGATTTTTCAGGATTTTTGTGTTACTAAACAGTATAATTGGGAACTTCCAACTTCTTTTTCTAGTTTTTCTAGCTTTTTTTTTTAGCTAGATGTCAAATTCATTGATTTCCTCTTTCTGTTTTATTACTATAAGCATTTAGAGGCATAAAATTGCCCCAAGTACTTATTTTGTTGCATCTTACAAATTTAAGTATATTGTCTCATTTTTTTGGATAATTGTTAATGAAAGTATTTGTTGGTTCTATGAGTTGTTCCTTGACCTAATCATTCTTTTTAAAATTAAAATATTTAATTTCCAATTAATTTTTAAGCTATGCTTCAAAGGTCGTTTATTGAATATAATTTTAAAAATCATGTTATCATCTAAAAAGGGTACATTTAATATTTCTGCTTTTCTGCATTTGTTTGTGAGGTTTATGTGCCCTAATACAGTCAATTTTTGGAAAGGTGCCATTTGCTACTGAGAAAGGATATGTATTTTATTTATATTCCCATTCAATTTTTAAAAGAGTTATATCATATCTAACTTCCTAAAATTCTATTTATCTACTTAATTTCTTTCTTATTTATTTCATGGTTAGTTTTGTCTAGGTCTGAAAAGGGATAAATTGAGGTTCTCAGTGGTACCTTTTTTCTCCTGCATTTAGCCTCTTTCCTCTATGCACAGTCTTTAGTATTAGAATTACTTCATTACCTCTGGTATTTTTTAGCAAAACAGTTTCTCTGGTTTTCTCTTTTAAGTAGGTCATTTTTTAAAACTTGTGCTTTTTCTAAGCTCATAATTGCTATCCCTCTTTTTTACCTCAGTTGATACATGATATCAGGACCTTCGGATCCTTATTTTAACTCTGTGGCTTTCTTTCTGTATCAAGTGTATCTCTTGTAGATAACATATTGTTGAATTCTTGTTTCTAATCCATTCTGCTATCTGCTTCTGTTTTATAGATGAGTTCATCTCATTCACATTCACAGTTTTGATTACTGTGCATTTCCCTCCATCTTATTTTCTCTGTCTGTCTCTCTGTCTCTGTTTCTCTCTCTCTGTCTCTTTCTGTCTCTGTCTCTCATTGTGTTCCTCCTCAAAAGTCTTTTTTATTTTTATTTTTTTTGCTTCTGACCACTGCTTCCCTTAATCTACCTCCCCTCTTATTATCCCCTCCCTTCTCTTGGCCCCTTTCCCTCCTTCTTGTCTTTTGGTTAATATAGATTTGTATACTCAAATATGTGTGTGTGTGTATGTATATTGTGTATCTTTGAACCAGTTCAGTTGAGAGTAAAATTCAAGTATTGCCTCCCCTCATTTCTCCCTCCACTGTAAAAGTTCTTCCTTGTCTACCTCTTTCATATGGTAATTTTCCCCATTCCTTCTTTTCCCTTCCCGGAACTCCCAGTGCACCCTACTTTCTCACCATTACATCACTTCTGGGAAATCATTTCAACCTAACTAACTGCCTCACTTCTTGCACTCTGCCTATGTCCAATCCTTCTGACTGCCCTAATAATGATAAAGTTCTTAAAAGTTACATGCATCATTTTCCTATATGTGGATGTAAAGTTTAATCTTATTCAGTTCCTTATGATTTCTCTTTCCTCTCCTCTCTCTTTTCTTCATGCTTCTCTTGCATCTTCTGTTTAAGAGTCAATTTTCTATTCAGTTCTGTTTTTTTTTTTTTAATTAGGAATGTTTGGGGCACCTAGACGTCCAGGTGGATAGAGCACCGGCCTGGAGTCAGAAGAGCCTAAGTTCAAGTTCGGCCTCAGTCACTTAACACTTCCTAGCTGTGTGACCCTGGGTCACTTAACCCAATTGCCTCACAAAAAGAAACAAAAAAGATTTTTTAAATTGAGAATGTTTGAAACTCCTGTATTTCATTAAGTTTCCATTTCCTCCCTGGAGGATCATGTGGAGTTTTGCCGGATAGGTTATTGTTGGTTGTGATCCTGTTCCTTTGCTCCTTCTATTAATGTCATATTCTAATTTACTTGTAGCCCTTTCCACATTATTGTCTTTGCATTTGTGGCTTTAGCTTCCCTATCACCGTAGAAGATTTTTATGGTCAGGCTCTTTGGAAGTTTTTAATTGTGAGTTGCTCATTTTCCAATCTATTTCTTGACATTAGACTTTACTTCCCTGATGGGGGGACATTACAAAATCAAGCTTCAAGCTTTTTCAAGCTATTTTTTCACATCTAGTTTTTGATGTTTCCATGTTGGTGTGTTTCCAAGAGAGATATAGTCATGTTTTCCAAATTTACACTCTGTTGCTTTCCTGGGAAGGGCCCCTGCTCCCTTGCAACCACAACCTCTCTGCTCTGGAACTACAGCCCCAAACTGGGTGACGAGCAATGGAGTTGCCAAATGGTGACTGCTTCTGCATCTCTGTTTTCACAGTCTCCTGTAATCTCTTTCTGGCCAGTTATCCATTTCCTTCCCATCTTTGGGTGTTTAGAGCTCTTGGCCTGCTATGGTGGCAGCAGACTTCAAGGTCCACAGGTGGTTTCCCTGCCATGCTCACTTCTACTCAGTCTCCACTGCAGTGATACACACCTCTCCATCTGACTTACTAAGCAATACTGGCCTGGAAAAACTGTCTCATTCAACCTGTTCTTGCCTGTGCAGCTCCAGAGCTGAATTCAGCATCTTATTGAGGAGAATGTTGGGAGGATTTAGTTTGAATGCTCCTTTACTCTGCCATCTTGCTGGTCTTTCTCATGCCTTCTTTACGAGTTAATTTTGCTTCTGTTCCCTTCCTTATGACTCTCACTTCCCCCTTAATCCCATTCCCTTCAATTTCTGCATTACATAAAATGGATTTCTGTACTCAACTGAATCTACATGTACATTCTCCCTTTCTTTGACCAGTTCAGATGAGAGTGAGGTTTGTTACCCATTTCCCCTCACTGCTCCCTCTTTGTTGCATCAACTTCTTGAACATACTTTTTGTGTAAAATAATTTTCCTTATTCTTCCTGTCCCAGAGTGTTGGGTTGTTGCTTTTTGTCTTGTTTTTGCCACCCTTTTCTTTTTCTTTTTTTTTTCTTTTTAAGATCATCAAAACATAACAGAATCATTCCCAGGCTTTCTGTTTAATTAGATTCCCTCTTTGCCCTCTGATAATGATAAAATTATGAGGGATTACATGTATTTCCATTTGTAAGAATGTAAACAGTTTATCCTTGCTTAGTCCCCAGTGATTGTCTATTCCTATTTACCTTTCTATGTTTCTCTTGACTCCTGTATTTGTATGTCACATATTCTACTTGGATCTGCTCTTTTCTTCAGGAATGCTTACAAGTATTCTGTCTCATTGAAAGTCATTTCCCCCATAGGATTATTTTTGATTTTCCTGGGTAGGTTATTCTTGGTTGTAATCTTAACTCCTTTGCCTTCTGAAATGTCATATTCCAAGCTTTCCTTTTCTTTATAGTTGTGGCTGCTAAATAAGGAATGATCTTGACTGTGGCTCCTCAGTATTTGAACTCTTTCTTTCCGACGACTTGCAGTATTTTCCTTTGAAATGGAAGCTCCGGATTTTGTCTATAATATTTGTGGGAGTTTCTATTTTGGAATTTTTTCACAAAGAGATCCAAGCATTCTTTTAATTTCCACTTTACCTTCTAGTTCTAAAACAGTTTTCTTTTAAGACTTCTTGAAATATGATGTCTAGGTTCTTTTTCCTTTGTGACTTTAGGTAATTCAATAATTTTGAAATTATTTCTTCTTGATGTGTTTTCCAGGTCAGCTGTTTTCCCAATTAGACAGCCCACATTCTTCCCCTACCCCATTGTTTCAGTTTTCTGAGTTTGTTTTATGATTTCTTTATGTATCATAGTCATTGGCTTTTATCTGTCCAATTCTAATTTTCAAAGATTTTTTTTATTTTCCTCTCTTTTTAAGTAGGATTTTCTTTTTTTTTTCCAATTTCATGTAAAGCTAGTTTTCAACACTCATTTTTTAAATAAGATTTTGAGGTCTGAATTTTTTCTTTTCCCCTTCTCTTTTATCCCCTCTTTCCAAGACTGCAAGCAATCTGATATAGATTATACATGCAATCATGGAAATATAGTTCCACATTAGTCATGTTGTGAAAGAAGAAACAGGACAAAAGGGGAAAAGCCACCAAAAAATCAGCAACCAAAAAAAAAAGAAAGAAAAAAAAAGAAAATAATATGCTTTGACCTGCATTTAGACTCTATTGGTTTTTTTTTTTCTTTTCTGGATGTGAATAGCATTTTCTGTCATGATTCTTTTGGAATTGTTTTGGATGATTGCATTGCTGATAAGAGCTAAGTCGATCATAGTCACAGTTACTGTGTACCATGTTCTCCTTGTTCTATTCACTTCATCCAACATCAATTCATGTAAATCTGCAGGTTTTTCTGAAATCTGTCTGCTCATCATTTCTTGCAGTACAATAGTATGTGCCTCAACTTATTCAGTCATGTCCCAAATGATGGGCATTTCCTCAGTTTCCAAGTCCTTGTTACCAAAAAAGAACTGCTATAAATATTTTTGTACATGGGGAAAGGTTCCCCTTTTTAAATGATCTCTTTGGAATACAGACCTAATGGTGGTATTAGAAGTTCCAAATTGCTGTCCAGAATGGCTGGATCAATTCACAAATCCACCAACAATGCACTAGGGTTCCAACTTTCCCCCATCTTCTCCAACACTTATGATTTTCTCTTTCTCTTATTAGCCAACCTGATAGGTGTGAGGTCATACCTCAGAATTGTTTTAATTCACATTTCTCTGATCATACAACTACACAGAACTTAAATTTCCTCACCTGAAAACTGCCTGTTTATATCCTTTGACCATTTATCAATTGGGGAATGACTTGTATTCTTATACATTTGATGCAGTTCTCTATATATTTGAGAAAAGAGACTGCAGAAACATTTGGTACAAAAATGGTTTCTCATCTTTCTGCTTTCTTGGTTGTATTGGGGATTTATTATGCTTTCAATTTAATGTAATCAAAATTATTCTTTTGTATTACATAATGTTCTCTATCTCTTGTTTGCTCATAAATCCTTCCCTGCCCTATAGATTTGACACATAGATTATTCCTTGCTCTCTTTTATGTCAAAATCATGTAACCATTTTGACCTTATCTTGTTAGATGGTGATATTGTTTTTCACATTGTTTTTCAGGTTTTTGTCAGAGCGATTTTTTATCCCAAAAGTCAGAGTCTGGGTTTATGAAATACAAGTTGCTAGAGTCATTTACACATAATATGTTTTGTGTATCTAATCCATGTCATGGATTATTTCTTAGCCAGTACCAAACAGTTTTGATGACTACTGCAAAGAGTTATTTTCTTCATTAAGGTTTTGTACCTCTTTCCCCAAACTATTATGAATCTCTTTTCATATATTTCTTCCCTATATTTTGCTTCTTTTCCTTTCTTTTTCCACAATCTCTTTCATTTGGCTTTTAAAGTCACATGTATCTCTATTTCTTTAACATATTTCTTTAAAGTTTTAAGCTCCAAATTCTATCCCTCCTTCCCTCTTCATCTCTTCTCCTTCCTGAGATGTCAAGCATCATATATGCATTTATGTGTAACATTTCCTTGTTAGTCTTTTTGTACAAGAAGATTCAAATAAAAGAAAAAATGAGAATAAAGGTGAAAAATAGCATCCTTCAATCTGTATTCAATCTCAGTTCCTTCTCTGAAGATAGGGAGCAAGCTTCTTCAAGTCTTCTAAGACTCTGGTTGGACTTGTGTCCAAGTTTCATTTTTCTTTCAGGTTTTGCTTGTAGATGTTTTGTAGTCATTGTATTATGCTTGCTCTCTTTTGTCCTGAGCTTCTCTTTCCCATAACAATTCTTTATGGTTGGGTTCTTTTTGTGCTTGCTCATTCTTCTAGCATAGTTCTTGACTTAAGTTAGTGCTGGGCTTGGCACCCTTCTGGGTATTGGTGGGGGAGATATCTGGCCTGAGCTTAACTCCTTTTTTGTCTTTTTGCTGCTTTCACAGGGCTCCCAAAGCATTGGGATCTAGGAAAAGGTTCACTGCCCCGTGGTCTAAGCACTGCTGGTTCCTGACCCAGGTTTGTATAGTGTATAGTAGACTGCTGTTAAAATCAATTAACCTTCTGGAGGCTTCTGCAGATTGAGTGTGACTGAACTGCTGTCTCTCCTTTGGTATCTCCTGTTCTGGTGATTCTGCTGCAGATGTATTGCAGGACTACAGGTTAGAACTGAATGTCCTCTCTACTCTATGGCTCAGGGATACACAGCAAAAGATTGTAGGGTTCTGTTTCCTTATTCATTGTTTGATCCATTCACTTGAGATTTATATTTTCCTTCATGTGTTTCTCATATTGTTTCCCTACTCCCTTCCCCCCAAATTAGCATTTCCCTCCTTTTCTCTATATTTTGGTTATTGATTTTTAATCTGCTTGTCTTAAGCAACTCTGCCCCAGCAGTTCTCTTCTCTTCAACATCATTGGGCACTCTCATGCCCAATTTTGGAGTTTTGATTAACTTATCAATTCCCTTTTCTTTCTTCCTTTTATCCAGTTATCTCATTCTTCTCCTCTTTGTTCTCTCAGTTAAAGTGAAGTAAAATCCCTCTTCCTCTCCTTGCATGGTTTGTTAGTTTTGATTTCATTTTCTATACCTTCTTCTAAAAAGTCTTTCTTTCCTTTATTCTCTTTTTAGATCTCGCCCCCATTTTCTTCCATACTCCACTCTTCACTGACAAAGACCTTTGATACATCTCCTCTGATATCCTAGTCTTTGATGACTTGCCAATACCAATGTTTCTGTTGGGTCCTGCTCTTTCTTTTCACAACTTTTATTCTTTGACCTGTGGCTCTTATCCTTATTTATTTCTTCTTCAGTCTCCATGTTTCTCATAGAGCAAAGCTTCTGCAGTGCTTATTTTGAGGACCTCCTTCTAAGTTACTGCCCTGGAGATCTTGCCCCCTGCCACCTTTTTCATGTGCAGCACTCTGGGGAGCCTGCAGGGCTTAGAGTAGGAGGAAGCTCATCACTACCCCTTCCTCTCCCCTCCATGTGTCACACAGTCTCCTTTCAGAGTCTGTGTCTTCCCCCTCGGAACAATTTGAAGCAAATAAAGAAGAGACAGAAAGGTTCTTCTCTGCTATTTACATGTTTCCTTTTGTTTGTTTCCCCAGGAAGTCACGATGTCTGACAAGAGTGATTTAAAAGCTGAGCTGGAAAGAAAGAAGCAGCGTTTAGCCCAGATCAGGGAGGAGAAGAAACGGAAGGAAGAGGAGCGGAAAAAGAAAGAGGTGAGTGCCGAGGAAGATGCCTGCGGGAGGGCATTTGCCCCACTCCATCGCCTTGGACCCCTGAGAATGGAGGTCTCAGAAATGCCAGTTTATGCCCGCCTTTGCTAGACTCGGTAAAGAGGAGACCTGCTGCCAGCTTCGCCTGCCTACTCTGGGCCCCCGGAGCTGAGTTCTTGGGTCAGCCCAAGGACCCAAGGGAGGAGTCACTCTCTTAATGCCATTCAGTCTCCCGGTCCGGACTTGGAAGGGACATCAGACACAAGCAGCTGAGGGAGAAGGGAAGGGAAAAGAGTGATTTCAATTCCCTTCTCTCCCTTGCCACTCTTTCCCCCTTCTTCTTTCCTGCCGTCCCCCTTCCCTGCATCATCTCAGCAGCTTCCCCGGTTTTAGTGATGCTCACGACACAGATGTCTCTCAGACCCACATGTTTAGCTCACCTTCCTTCTCTAATAAAAAACAGAGAGCATTTTTCTGGCTCAGCTCCATTTCCCCACTCTTTCCTTTGCTGCCATTGTGCTGTCACCCCCACTCTGTCTGACTTTAGTCTTTGATGAAGCGATCTTTCTCTTGGCCAGAGCCACTGCCTTTGCTGGATTCAATGCCCTTCTTTCTCCTTATCTTGCCCCACGGCTCCCTTTCGAGCCAGCAGGTCCAAATATCGTGCCTTCCAGTTCTTATTTCCCATTAGAACGCAAGCTTCTTGAGTCCAGGAAGGACGTTCTGCTTTGTCTTGTTATCTCCAGAGTTCCTGGCAGGAAGTCGGTGTTTAATGATTGCTCGTCCCTATCTGTCGGCTGGTGTCTCTTCTCCAGCAGATGGTCACCACATGGATCTAGTGGATCTAGTGGCTCCTGTCCTGCTGCTTACAGACCCGGCTCTTGGCTCTGTAAAAACCCTTCCACCCTCCGAGGCGCCATTGCTCTTCCTTTCCAAGGCCAAACTCTTCCTCTCCAGCCCCTCGCTCAGGACACCTGGCTTTCTGTCTTCCAAAGTCATCCGGGTCTCTTTTTTTACCAAAGCTTCCTCTCAGCCCTCATTGCCCTTGACCTCTCTCCTGCCTTTGACACTGTCAATCACTCTCTTCTCCTCAAGAGTTGCTCTTCCTGGTTCTCCTTCTACCTCCCTGGCTGCTCCTTCTAAGTCTCCTTTTGCTAAATAGTGATGATGATGATGATGATGACAATGATGATGATGATGATGATGATGATGATAATGATGACGATGCCTATATAACACATTAAGATTTGCAAAGCCCTTTACAATATTATGTCATTTGATCCTCACAACAACCACTCCAGGTAGGTTCTATCATTAACCTCATTTTACACTTGAAACTGAAGCAGAGAAAGGTGGAATATTTTGCCCAGACTCACACAAACATTTCAGGCTGGATTTGAATTCAAACCTTCCCGCCTTCAGGCACAGAGCTCTAGCCATTAAGCCACCTCTGTCTTTCCCCCTTGCCTCAAATGCAGTCTCTTTGAAAAGACACAAGGGTTGAACTCCAAAAATATATCGGAGGGTTGGACCGGAGTTGTGAGAAGTCTCAAAAGAATTCATGAGCTCGGACCAGCTCCAAACCAGTAGACAAAGATTGATCTGCTGTTGGGGGCGGGCTAAGTTCCAACAGGGAGTTAGTGATTGACAAGGGCAAAGACCCCATGACAAGGGGGAAGACGCCATAAGGTGGCCAGTTCCTAATGAACCCACAATTGTGATGCTTAATAAGCAGGCTAAGTTCCCAAAAGGAGTTAGAGAAGAAGTGGAGGGCCAGGAGGTTCTTTTGTAGGAGAAAAATTACCTTGAGGGTTGATACTATAACTTGGCTTCTGACTGGACACAGTAACTATGGGGTCACGATAATGTTGTCAATACAGGGAATTCAACAAAGCTCCACTGCAAGAAAGACCTATTTAAACTCTACTGAAATTCAACAAGAGCTTTCTCCTGTCAATGAGCGCCCCATGGTCCACCTGGCTACTAAGAACGGGGGGATCTTATTTACCCCATCATTATCATTTCTGCTATGTAGCTTTCCTAATTTCCTTCGAAGCTCGGCATAGATTTTCTCTCCTTTATGAGAGCCATCTTCAGTCCCTCAGTTCCCTCTGCCCTCTCTTCCCTAATAGATTTTGTATTGAATGTTTTTATATTTTGCATTTTCTTAGATGTGCTTGTGTGAGCTCCCTCAGCAGAATGCAAGCTCTTT
>JAJPUD010033298.1:0-11438 GCA_023553655.1 Myrmecobius fasciatus
CTCTCTCTCTCTCTCTCTCTCTCTCTCTCTCTCTCTCTCTCTCTCTCTTCCCTTCTCTCTTTTTTCTCTCTTTCTCTGTCTCTGTCTCTGCCTCTCTGTACCTATCTCCCTTTTTCTCTTTCTCCCTCCCTTTGTGTCTGTGTCTGTCACTGTCACTCTCTGTCCCCTTCTCTGTTTTTTCTCTCTCTCTCTGTCTCTGTCTCTCTGTGTATCCTAATTCTTGCTCCTCGAGCGTAATACATCATTTCCCATATCTATGTCTGTGCCTTGGCCCCCAAGCTCGGTTCAGCAAGAGCAACTTAGTAATTTCCAAATCGACTTTAATAGCGTGTCTGTCCTCTCCCCGCCTCGGCCCCTCAATCAAAGGCCCGGCTTCTCAGAGATCCCTTGGCCGCGGCAGCTGAATCACATTGCTCTTTTCTCTTGGCTCAGTGCTCATTTCTTGCAAAGAGACAGTTTAAGCCGCACGCTTGACAGCGGCTCCGCAAAACTGGCAGGTGGCAACTGACAACTTCTGCCTGGCTTCCTCTAAACCTGCCAGGCTTTTCTGTGGCACAGCTCTCTCAACCAATCCGGTGCCGCCCTCGATCCCTTTGCAGAACACAGTTCTTAGATACCCAAAATTAAGGCATAGGATTGCCAAAGAAGCCAGTTACCTTGAAAGAGACTCAAGCCTCCTGAATTCAGATCTGGCCTCAGACATTTACTAGCTGTGTGACCCTGGGTGAGTCACTTCACCCTGTTTGCCTCAGTTTCCTCATCTGTAAAATGAACTGGAGAAGGAAATGATGAGCCACTCTGGTATCTTTGCCAAGGAAATGGGCTCACGAAGAGTCCGACACAATGGAGATAACTGAACAACAATGAGTTATCAGAAATAATGGGAAAGAAAAGCTCTGGCTCACAGACCCCAGTTTTTGAAACCCCACTCTAAATGGTCTACCGCTTTCTTCGTGTTCTTCCGGTGTCTTTCCAAAGATCATCTAGCTATCCCAATAATGCCTTAAAGTTTACATCTCCAACCACTTTCCTCTAAACTGAGCCAAGTTGGCTGCCTCTTCTGGAACCCCAGACCAATCTGGTGTGTCCTCGGCTCTCGACGTCATGTTGATTGGACCTTGTTCCAATCAGACTTCATCTAATTCTACAGCTTTTAAAGCTTCTCCCCCATCAGTCTCAGTGGTCCACCGTTCACAAAGCCAGCACAATTTTCCCCTTTAGGCTGAATTGTACTTTGGACAAATTTAACGTACTCATGCAGTAGAGCCTCCCCACCACCAGAGAAGTAGCCATGGACCCTTCCCTTCTTTCCTTCCCCCCCTTCTGAGGACAAACAGGGAGGACTACATTTTGGACCAGAAAACCCTAGCTAAGAAGAGACATGGCAGGGCCCGCCTTGCTCAGAAAAGGAAGACGGCGATCTTTATAGGACTCAAACATTGACTCTTTATGTGCCCGTTATCCAAGCAGCCTTTATCTTCTAGCTTGCCTCTTTAGCCTTCTCAGGCCTCCTTGCTCTGTAACTTCAGGCTTTACTACCTTCTGACTCTCCGTGTACCAAAAGTCATTTCTGCAAAGCA
Organism: Myrmecobius fasciatus; assembly: GCA_023553655.1. NCBI lineage: Eukaryota > Metazoa > Chordata > Mammalia > Dasyuromorphia > Myrmecobiidae > Myrmecobius > Myrmecobius fasciatus. The sequence continues at coordinate 1,581 of JAJPUD010033298.1, forward strand.
TCCCAGCAATCTACCCCTTTCTTCTAACACAGCTGTGTATCCGTGCTAGCATAAGCCACTCCTCTGGCTGATCCAAATTGCCCATAGTCCTCCCTGGTGGGGCCATAGATCCTTTCATTGCAGGCTGGTGACTCCCATGGCCTGGGATGTATGGAGACCTATTAGGGTCTTTAATGGTTTTTTTTGTTTGTTTGTTTGTTTGTTTGTTTGTTTTTCCCATGGTAATCTGGCAATCTGTCTTTGGATATTCCCTCTTTGATTAGAGATTTTTGTATCTAAACACATTTTTTTTTCTGCTCAGTTTCTATGAGTTTCTTTTTTTTTTTTTTATTCTTTTTGTTTTTGTTTTTGTTTTTTTTTTGCTGAGGCAATTGGGGTTAAGTGACTTGCCCAGAGTCACACAGCTAGGAAGTGTTAAGTGTCTGACACCCAGATTTGAACCCAGGTCCTCCTGACTTCAGGGCTGGTGCTCTATCCACTGCTCCACCTAGCTGCCCCTTCTATGAGTTTCTAAGTCCAGTCTCGAAATTTTACATTACCGGGTGTTCTGTGTAAGTCTACTTGTTCAGAAAATTTACAGAAAAGAGACTGTTCATTTAGTGAGCGCCTTCTATCTACCCCCCCAAATATCTGCAGAATTTTCTCAGTGTCCTTCTTGCTCAGGTGATAAGGGTCCTCAGCTCTGTCTAGGACTGTTTCCCATTCACTACTAAACATCTCCGGGGGGTTCCTCAGTCTGCCAAAAACCAAGGTTTTATTGTTGGTGGAGTTGTGAAATGATTCAACCATTCTGGAATTATGCCCAAAGGACCGTAAAACCTCAGAGTCTTTGCTCCAGCAGTGTCCTTACTGGATCTGGATCCCAAAGAGATCCTAACAAAAGAAAGGGACCCAATTGTGCAAGCTCTTTTTGTGGCGGCAAAGAATTAGAAAATGAGTGGATGCCCATCAATTGGGAAATGACTTAAGTTATGGTATATCAATGTAATGGAGGATTATTGTTCTGGAAAAAAATGATGAACAAGCTGATTTTAGGAAAGTCTGGAAAGATTTACAGGAACTGATTCCGAATGAAGTGAGCAGAACCAAGAATACTCAGCCACCACTAGACTGTGTGATGACAGACTTGGTTCTTCTCAGCAATTCAGGGATCCAAGGCAATCCCCCCAAACTTTGGATGGAAAGCACCATCCCATCCAGACAGAGACCTATGGAGACTGAATATGGATCAACACACACTATTTTCATGGGGTTTTTTTCTTCCTCTAACTCTATGGCCTTGGACAAATCCCTTTGTTCCTTTGAGCCTCAGTTTCTCCCTCTGTAAATTGAAATGGTTAAGCAGTAGGGCAGGTGTCAAGGCCACAGGGCAGAGAAACTTAGGGTTTCTAGCCATGGACCCTTCCCTTCTTTCTTTCCCTCCCTTCTAAATATAAACAGGGAGAAATACATTTTGTACCAGTAAACATTAGCTAAGAAGAGACATGGCAAGGGGTCACCTAGGTCAGAAAAGGACTTAATAGGACTCAAACATTGACTCTTTATGTGCCCATTATCCTAGTGGCCTTTATCTTCAGACTTTTCATCTGAAAAAAAAACCCTATCTCCTTTCTCTTGTTTCTCCACTTGCTTAGGAGGGTCAGAGAGGACTTGATGGAAAGCCTCGGAATAGAACCTCTTAAACTGAGTGGGACCAGACAAACAAGAGGGAATCGGGAGCACAGAGTACAATTACATTTGCCATTTTCAAAGCAACAGTGTTTGGTTAAATGCAGTATTTGTCCCAATTCCAGGAAATGTTGAAAGCTGCCTATTCCCCCTGAAGCTTGAGAAGATGCTCTTCTGTCTTCCTGAGCACAGAGGAAGATGTAGGGGTCCAGTACTTGACTGGAGATTGTCAGACTGACTCATCTTTGGAAGCCTTAGGGACGATAAAACCAAAGGTTCGAGGAAGGGTGGGGAGTCATTTCGAGCACAATGAGGTGTTCTCTGTTGGAATAAAAAACTTAAGAAAGATACCCAAAGTCCTTTATAGTTCAATGATTAATGAAAAGGTCAGAAGAGAATAGCAGCAGGGGTTTGTTTATACTATAGGAAAAGTGGAAAAGACCCGGTCCATCATCCCATTTGCTTCCTCCTTACATGAAGCCATGGAGACACAAGAAAAGAGAGGGCTCAATTTGGGGAAATAAAAACCAGGGGTTCCAGGTGGACTTTATCACTTCCTTCCAGAAGCACTTTTAAGGTTCTTAGATCTATCCTCAGGGCAATTCACTGAAAGAGCCAGCGTGAGATTATGGCACTTATTTCTACCAAGGGGACACTGAGGCTCAGAGAGAATTTTTTAAATAATATTACACAATTATTAATAATAATAACATGCAATGTGGAACTAGAGGCACCCTCCGATCACTTAGGGGCTGATAAGGAATGGTCATATCATCCCAAAGAGGTGTAATGCTAAACAAGGGGCCAGAGGATATGGCCCCTTTAGGCTGAATTGTAGACCGAATCAATTTAACATACTCATGCTATGGAGTCTCACCACAGCCAAATTGCTTCTCTGGTGTTCACAAGCGTTCTTGCCATGTGACTTCAGGTCACCCCAGTCCTGCAACTCAACCTGTAGGGATAGGGAATTGGACTTGTGATTTTGCTGTGGAGGGATGCCATTGATATAAGGAACTCCTCTCCCAAAGGAGGTCTCCAACTGTTCTCCTTTTAGCAAGTTGGTGGGGACACTAAGAGGAGGAGCGAGTTACCCAGAGTCATCCAGTCAGGATGTAAGAGACAGGGATTGAATCCAGGTCTCTCCTTTCTCTCAGGTCAGGCTTGCTCAAATATTAGTACTGCAATTCGCAGGTCTGACGCTGCACCACATCCTGCTGCCTCATTTTACCTCCAGGAGGCAATTTCTTCATGTGTAAAATGAAGGGAATCCTATCTGTATTTCTTATCTTCCCTCCCAAAGGGTCTTTCACCTCATAAGGGGATCTGCCCTATTACCTTGGCCATTCTCTCTCCCTGAACTTCAGCTGCTTCATCTGGAGGTAATGGAGATTCTGATAATTCTCACCCCTCCTAGCAACTCTTGGTGTTGGAGGGAGGACAGTCTGGCAACTGGAAAGGGCTAGAGCAGTGAGGGCTCTAAAGCTAAGATTCCTCTCTCCCTGGCCAGCAATGGATTAATTTCTTTTTTTTTCATTTTCAATAATATTTTGATGTAGTTTTATATCACTTAGATGATATAATTAATATATATCATATACATGATATATATAATGTATAAATATCATATATATTTATAGAAAAGATAGTTTTCAGCATTCATTTTGGTAAGATTTTGAATTCCAGTTTCTTTCTCCCTCCTTCCCTTCCTTTCCTTCTCCCCAAGACAGCAAGCAATCAGATATAGGTTATACATGTACAATCATTCTAAATATATTTCCGTATTTGTCACATTATGAAAGAAAAACCAGAACCAAAAGGAAAAAAATCGACAAGAAAGAAAAAGCAAATGAACAAACTAACAAAAAAATGAACATAAGTTTGCTTCGATCTAGTCTCTGGATGTGGGTGCCATTTTCCACAATGGACTAATTTCTTCCCCTAGAGGATGCATCCTTGGATTCTCCTGGGCACATTTGAGCACAGCTTCCCCAGATGTGGAGGACACCCAAGGTCCAAGAAAGCCTTTCTATTCAAGCACTCTATAGAGAATGACAGGTTACTGACAGCTCAGCTCCCCTTCCATTTTTCTAAGTTTCTAACTGTCCTTTTTCCAGAAGCCAAAAGAGGTGAGGACAGAGAGTTTGGGGTGTAGAACCAGAGGAGCTGAGGGTAAATGAGGTGGGATCATGGTAGTGTAAGAAGAGCACAAGCTCTGGAGTCAAAAGAGCTGGATTCAAATCCTGCTTGCGCTACTCACTACCAATGTGACTTTGTACAAATTACAACCTCCTCAACTCTCCTTTATAAAATGAGGGGGTTGGACTTGATGGCCTCTGAGAGCCCTCCAGCTCTAGGCCCAGGAGCTTGGGTTATGAAAGTGCCCTTGTCTATGAAGATTCAATAAGTAAATAAATAACTAAATATGGGATCCAGCGGGTAAATACAAAGTGGGGCGGGAGTTGTCAAACAGGCAGAAGCCCCACCCAGGAGATGGTGTCTGAGTGGAACTTTGAAAGAAATTAGCTATTCTCAAAGTGGGAGGAGAAGAGGGAAGATATTCCCAGGAAGGAACATGGCTAGTGCAAATGCATGGGGACTAGAGATGGAGGAGGGCCGGTGAAGAAACCATATGGGCCGGATCCTGAAGGATTTGTTGTAAGGCTGCAGGAAGCCTCAAAAGGGAGGCCGGAGCCAGATGGCGAAGGGTTTGGTATGCCAAATAGTCTACCTTTCTGGGCTCATTTCCTTCTTTGTAAAAGGACAGGGGAAAGTCAGATGACTACCATTAAGGCTTCTTCCGACCCATGGATATTCCTCCTACTCTCCCCCTGCCCCCAATGTTCAAAGAGTCAGGCAGTGGAAGGATTCTTCCTTGCTTCAGACCGATACTTTCCTTTGGGTCGGTATTTCCCAGTACAGAAGCTCCCTCCATTGCTGCGCTCTAGCAACTCATCTGTGACTGAAATGACTCGTCACAGCTACTCTGTGGAGAGGGGCTAAAGACAGCTCAGATGGGCTCAAGAGAACCGACTTACATTTTCAGTTAGAGTATTTACAGCTCGGAAATGAGCAAATGCTTCACAGCAGACCTTGATTGGTTTGGTGATTAAAAAAGTAATGGAGAAAATGTGAATGATGCAGGTTTAGTGTGTCATGGGTATTTTTTTTTTTCTAGAGAGCCAGTTGTTAAACATTTATCAGCCTCTTCCTGCTATGATACGTCAAAGGTAGAAGCTGAACCCAAGTTTTTCCAAAGTAACAATATTATAATAATTAACTCATTTTAGTTGTCATCGTTTAGTCATTTTTCAGTTGCGTCTGCCTCTCCATCACCTCATTTGAGGTTTTCTTGGCAAAGATACTGGAATCATTTCCCATTTGCTCCTCTAGTTCATTTTATTACATATAAGGAAACTGAGGCAAACAGGGTCAAGTGACTTGCCCGGAGTCACACAGCTAGTAAGTGTCTGAGGCCAAACTTGAGCTCAGTAAGATGTCTTTTTGACTCTACCCACTGCAGTACCACCTAGGTGCCCTCAAAAACACGTTTCCCTCCTTTGTTGCTTCATAGGGTGTATAGTAAGGGAAAAGTTAGGAGTGGGAATCACACTTACTCTCACTCCCCATTTAAAAAAAATCCTAAATTCAGGAAGAAGATGGGGATCTCTGCCTTAATTTACATTAAGATTTCTATTTATATCCAGCTACCTGGCCTCTTTGTAGTGGTAGAGGCCAAATTCAGGTTACCAGAAATGTTTGGATACAAAAAACAGCAGAGTGTATATTAGAGTATATCCAGGAACCAGGAGGGGAAATTGAGGAAAGAAGAAACCCTTTTCGTGTAATTTCTCTCCTTCCTTAGGGAAATAGCCACAGAGGGTGGTATCGGCCCGATTCTTCGTCTCAGCAGATGTAGGACCTCTGTCTGCCTTCTCTGTTAAGTTAAGTATTGCTTTCCCTTCTCCTTCAACTATTTGTTCTGCTTCTTTGGGGCTCACACCTGCGTGTTCTCGCTTCTTTCTCTCTACTGTCAATTCTTCAAAATCTCTCGGGTTCTAAACTCCCTCCCTGATTTGATCCAGACCACAGAGGGAACTGCCAGCTCCCTCAGCCAATCAGAAGCAATTTTCGGGTGGCCCCTACTTGAATTAGCTTTGATTGATTCAAAGAGGTGTCCAGACCTTTGGTACCTCGTTCAGATTGATTGATGTGATCAATAAATGTTCTTCCATGACAAAAGTAATTACTTTGAAGTGAAGTAGGCTGGTCAATGGTGCCCCATTTTTACACTGACTCCAAGGCCAATGCTATTTACACTATATCACTGTGAACAGCCTTTGAAAAATGATCCATCCCTACATTCATTCATTCAATTCGTCCAACATATACAGTGTCCAGAGCCCTGGGGATTAAAGGGCATGGAAAATCGAAGAAGGCTTTTGATGCAAAATCTGGAGCGATCCACAGACTTCAGGGATGTCCATCACTCTCCAGAGTGGTGGGTTTGGAACCCATGGCTTCCCAACTCTCTTTAATGCGCTTAATCAAGCATCATTGTGTATCATGTGCAAGTGAATAGCTCTGTCAGAGTCTCAACTTCCCTGTCTAGAAAATGGCAAGAATAATGTATGTATTCCTTGACTTGCCTCATAGGGCAGGCAGGAAGAACATGCTTTAGGAACTGCACAGTTGCACTCTTGCACCACTGAGGGCAGTGCCATCATAGATTGATTTGCAACAGCCTCTCAAGAGCCGATGCATACATAGGAGTATTGTCCTTTACTGCACTAGATTTTAGATCCTCTGAGTGAATTTGGGCAAGTCAATTCAGTTCCCCTGGACTCAGTTTCGCCATCTGTAAAAGAAAGGGGTTAGACAGAATGGCTTCTGCCATCCCTTATACTTCTATGTCCAGCACCATGGAGAAGTCACTTAATTCTTCGTTTCCTCCTCACTAAAGTCAGGGGGATAGCCTCAGAAGCCCATTTTTTATGGCTCGGCCTCTAGGATGCTACATTTAACACTTGAGAAGATATTTCAGATCCCAGGCCTCGATTTCCCCCTCTGTAAGACAATATGGCCATTACGGTCTCTTCCCATTCTAGACCTATGACCCCATGCAGTTCCTATCATTTCATGTTGCTGGGAATCAATCTGATGTTCGGTAAATTAAGAAGCTTGGATGTGACGACTTTTGGAGTCCCTCACATCTCAATGTCTAGAATGTCAAGAAATCCTAGGCAAATCATTCCATCTCTCTCGGTCTCAGTTTCCTTCTGTGGAAAATGAAAAGAAGGACTACATGGCCTCTGAGGTCCCTTCTACTTTAAAATTTAAGACCATATTTGGATCTTGAACAAGTAATATTTATTGCTTAAACCTCAGTTTCCTTCTTTGGAAAATAAGGTGATTAGTCCAGAAGACTTCTGAGGTCCCTTACATATCTAAGTCTAAAATGATATGAGTGACCCAGTCTAAGTCATATCATTTCTCTAGGTCTCAGGTTCCAATTTGATAATATAGTTCAACTCTAGCTTCTGAGGTTCCTTGTGTATCTAAATCCAGGTTTATATGACTGAACCGGGCTAAGTCACATCGCTTCTCTGGGCCTCACTTATACCTTTTGCAAGATAGCGCTAAATTGTCTCTCTGTCCCACCCTTTTCATCTCAAGATCAAAGATATTTATAACCCTGAACAAGTCATTTCCACTGCCTGAGCCACCATTTTCTCCTTTGTAAAATAGGTGAGTTGTGCTTGATGTACTAAGGTCTCTTCTAACTCTAGCTCTATAACCTTTTTGTGACCTGGTATCAGTCACTTCATTGCTTGGGGGCTCAGTTTCCTTCTCTGTAAAATAAGACCATTCTGAGCTCCCTTATGGCTGTATGTAAGGAATCAAATGAGTTACCCTGAATTTTCCTGGGTCCCAAATTCCTGCTCTGTAAAATGAGAATCCGACTCAATGCTCCCTACTCACATTAAGTTGTTTTTTCAGTCATGGCCAACTCCATGTGAGCCCATTTGGGGTTTTCTTGGCAGAGATGCTATTTAGTTCTCCAGCCTCTGAGTTTTTAAGAGGCAAACAGTGTAAAGTGACTTGTCCAGGGTCATATAGCTAGTCTGAGGCTGAATTTGTACTCAGGAGGAGGAGTCCTTCTACTTCCAAGCTCAGCACTGTATCCATTGCAGCATCGCCTAGCTGCCCCTTAATGCCTCCCATTAAATTTCAAGACCGATGATGTTATGTGTGACATTGGGCAAGTGACTTCAATTCCCTGTGCCTCGGTTTCCTCTTCTGTAAAACAAGATGGCTTTCTAGGTCTCTTTTCACTTCAGATCAATGTGGTTTTACATGGCTTGCATTCAAGCATTTCATGTCCCTGGGTCTCACTTTATTCCTTTATAAAAAGAAGGGGTTGTTATAAAGGGCCTCGGGCTTACTTTTGATCTCCAGACCTTGGATATGATGTGTGATTTTGGACGTGTTACTTTTTCTTTCTAGACCTCCATTTTCTTTCCTATCAAAAAAAAGATGGTTACACTAGATGGGCTATAAGATCCCTTACAGTTCTGTATCTAGAATCATATGAGTGACTCTGAGACAGTCACTTCATTTTGATGGGTCTCAGTTTCCTTCTCCGTAAAATGAGTAAGTTTGCCTAGCCAGCTTATGAAGTCTGGCTCCATAGCAGTTCTTAGTTCAATCATTTCATTTCCCAAACTTCTTTTTCCTCTTCTGTACAATAAGGTCGTTGAACTCAATGGCCCCTTTGGAACCCAGGATCTAAACTATCACATGTAATCTTGGACAAGTCACTTTCACTGCTTGTGTTCTATCAGGCCTAGTTGACATCCTAGATCTCTTCCTGCTCAAGAGCTCTGATACTTTATGCAACCTGAATTTCTATCTGGGTCTCAGTTTCCTTCCTTGGAAAATGAGGTGCTTGGGCAAGTCTAAAACTCAAATAATATAAGTAACCCAGGCATGTCACTTTACTTTTCTGCACCTCAGTTTTCTCCTATGAGAGCACAGGGTTGGAGTAATGGCCTCCAAGAACACCCTTTACAACTCAAAACCAAGGATGTGATGTGTGACATTTTCCAAGTCTTCATCTCTTTGGGTCTCAGTTTCCTTCTCTGTAAAATGAGGGAGTTAGATTTAATGGAACCCAAGGCACCCCATTACACCTCAAGACCAAAGATACTATGTAGACTGTAGGACAGGCCATTTTCTTTCTCCAGGGCTCAATTTCTTCCTTAGGAAAATAAGAGGGTTCTTAAGATGGTCTCAAGTTTCACAGATGAGGAAATTGAAGCAGGCAGCAGTTAAGTGACTTCCCTAGGGTCACACAGCTGGTAAGTATCTGAGGCAGGATTTGAATTCAGTTCTTCCTTTCTAATGGGCCACCTAGCCATTTCTAGCTACATAGTAATAACCATATAGTAGATGTATACTAAAATCCTGTTTAGGATGACATGATGATATACGTAGAGAACCCTAAAGACTCAACTAAAAAACTACTAGAAACAATTCACAACTTTAGCAAAGTTGCAGGATTTAAAATAAATCCACATAAATCATCAGCATTTTTATATATTACCAACAAAGTTCAGCAGCAAGAGATACAAAAAGAAATTCCATTCCAAATAACTGTTGATAGTATAAAATATTTGGGAATTTATCTGCCAAGGGATAGTCAGGAACTATATGAACTAAACTACAAAACACTTTCCACACAAATCAAATCAGACCTAGTCAATTGGAAAAACTTAAAATGCTCATGGGTAGGCCGAGAGAATATAATAAAAATGACAATACTACCCAAATTAATTTACTTATTTTGTGCCATAGCAATCAAACTCCCAAGAAATTATCTTACAGATCCTAGAAAAAATAGTAGCAAAGTTCACCTGGAAGAACAAAAGGTCAAGAGTTTCAAGGGAATTGATGAAAAAAAAGGCTGACGATGGTGGACTTGCTGTACCAGATCTAAAACTATACTACAAAGCAGCGGTCATCAAAACCATTTGGTACTGGCTAAGAAATAGAGTAGTCGATCAGTGCAATAGGATAGAATCACAAGACAAACTAGGCAATAACTATAGCAATTTGGTTTTTGATAAACCCAAAGACCCCAGCTTTTGGGATAAGTATTCACTATTTGACAAAAACTGCTGGGAAAAC
>JAJPUD010033300.1:0-11438 GCA_023553655.1 Myrmecobius fasciatus
GAGCTCCAGCAGCAGGCTTTCTCCACCCCATCCATCCCTGGTTCTCCCTCTGTCTCTAGGACTCCCTGCCCAGAGTGCCTCGGGATTTGTGGCCTTTCTCCGGGGCTGTAGTGTCATGGGGTGGGAAGTTGGAGGCTCTTGCCCTCCCCCCTCCACACCTTTGCTCTAGTATCCTCCCTGCTCAGGCATGCCTGCCTGACCTGGCACTACCTGTTTTGAGAGCAGCCTTGGGGGAGGGCCTGTGGGTACCTCTCCCCCTACTAAGATCCTCAGAGCTCTGCCTGGGGATGGAGGAAGCCCATCTAGGTTTAGACTCCAGGCTGGCCTGTGCTCTTAAGCTCAGATAACACCCCACCTTCCTCCCCATCCCCCCCAAATACTGGGGCACTGACTTGGAGGCTGGACTCCGGCCTCACTTTGCTGTGTGACTTGCCCTCCCTCTCTGTTCCCTTTTCCTCAGTCAGGATGGGGACAAGTGCCTCAATACTTAGCAGGGAAAGAGTTAGTCAGAGGCTCTGGGAGTCCCCTCTGGATGCATCATTCACTGTCTTGCAATGGTGGTGGGGGAGGGAGGGGTCCTTGCCACACCCACCAAGGAATGAGTAAGGGCTGCCCAATGGGGACCGAGGGGGGAGAGAGAGCTGTGGTCTGAGCCCCCAGAAGGGGGTCCCTTGTTCAGCTGGTGGGGAGGATTGGGGAGACCCCCAGACTCCTGCCCCTGCTGGGAAGGTGTCTGGGGCCTGAGGATGTGGCACTTTGCGGGGAGCTAGCTACGGTAACATGAGCTAATGGGGGGGGCAGACGAATTGGGGGGGAAATCTGTGGGCAGAGAGGAGCCAGTGTTTGGGGGGAGAGGTGGAGAGCGGAGAGGATGTGGTCAGCGGGTGTCTGCTCACTGGATTGGGAGCACCATGCCTTTGGGCTGGGGGGAGCCCCGTCTGCTTCTGCCCTGCCCCCTCCCGTCCTGGGATCCCTGGGAGCGGGGAGGAGCTGGGAGCCAGCGCCAGATGTTCCTCATCTTTGCTGGTTGGGAAGCGGAGGAGAGCGGCCGAGGCTGCAACAGGAGGGATGGAGGCTAGAGCTCAGCAAGCATCCTCCTGCAAGGCGTTAAAACTGGGCTGGAGATGGACCAGGAGGTTTGGGGAGGGATGCAAATCGTCCTGACCAGTCCCAGGGACCCAGGCGGGCTGATGGGAGGGAATGGCTGGAGATCAGGGCCGGGATGCAGCTCCTTTGTATCAGGAAATCTCCCTTCCCACCTCCTGGACACCTCCTGTCTGCTCAAGCCTCCAGCTCCGTCCACTGCCCTGAGAGGGTCTGAAGGGGTGCTGATGAACATTCAGAGGAGCTGTATTCAAATCCTCTCACTGCTTTATTCACCTCTCTGACCTTCAGTTTTCTCATCTGTAAAATGGGAGCGTTGAACTCGGTGCCTTGGATGGTCCGAGGCTTGGCTTAGTGACCCGGCTTCAAATGCTGACTAGATGTGATCCTGGACAATGCACTTCGGCTGCTGCCTCTTGGAAAAATGGAAAGGATTCGATTGGCCGGCTCTTAAAACTGTAGCTCTAGATCCCATGACTGGAGGGGTTCCTTCTGGCTCCAGATCTACACACGGAGAATCAAGGAATGGCCGGTTTCCAGGAGAAGTCAGGGATTCCCCAGGACTGGGGGCCCTGCTTTCCTACCCCTTTCCACCCTGGATCCCAACAGTTACTCCGGTTTGGAGGGAAATCTGATGTAGAACCTTAAATGTTCGGGGCTACCTCTTTAATTCAACAGGCTTTGAGCACCTACTAAGTGTCAAATGAGGCAGATAAAACACCAGTCCCGAATCAGGAAGAACTGAGTTCAAATCCAACACTTAACCTTGTTTGCCTCAGTTTCTTTATCCAGAAAATGGGCTGGAGGCAAACTGCTTCTGGATCTCAGCCAAGAAAACCTTTAGTTGGGTTGAATGGCACAACCACAATGAGTCATGCCCTGGATTAGGTGTTTGGAATATCCAGACAAAACTAACCCAGTTCTTGCCCTCAGGGAGCTTTCATTCTGCTGGGGATACCAGCACTAAGCCAAGCCTCAGACCACCCAAGGCACTGAGTTCCACACTCCCATTTTACAGATGAGAAGACTGACCTTCAGAGAGTAGACTGATAAGTAAATACTTATAGGTAAATAAAGGTGACTGGGCAGTGACTGGAGGATATAGGGTGGGTAAGGAATAAATGGGGAGGACCGGGGGGGAAACAGCTGGGGGGACAGATGGGGCTCTCTGGGCCAGATCCCAGACTATCAGCGTTCCAGATGTGGGGAGCCATTTTGCACGGCCTGGGAACAGGTCCCAAGAACAGCCCGCACATGCGCCCCTCCCCGTACATGTCCCCCCACCCTCGGATCGGGAAGGGGAGTTAGCTGAGCTAAGCCGGGGAAGGTAGGTGGGAGCCAGATTGGGGAAGGTTTAACTGCCAGCCCCAGGATTTCCCATTTGATCCTGGAGGCAATCATGAAGGCTCTGATCTCACACAAATTACTTAACCCTTCTGAGCTGCCTCCAGCAAATGAGGAGGCTGGATTAGTGGAGCCCCAAAGTCCTCTGACTGCTCGGGGAGGAAGAAGCCGGGAGGGAGGTGGGGGGAGATGCTGCCTTAGATCTGGGCTGGCTGGGGAGCCCTGTGCACCCCTCTGCACAGAGGGGGATTCTCGGGGGCTACAGGAGGCCCCGGGAACTGATCTTAGATCTGCCTTAGGTGTGCTTTAGAAAGAGCCTTTGATCCTGGACTCTGGGAGATCCGGATTCAAATTTAGCCTTAGATACTTATTCCCTTTGTGACCCCAGGCTTGTCACTTAATCTCTATTTGCCTTAATCCCTCACCTGTCTCCCGGAGGACTGACCTCATCTTCTGAGTCCTTCTAGCTTTTCCTATGTGATCCTGTGATCTTACATTTTGTGGGTGTGTATAATATGCCCATATAATGCATGTTCTATATTACACAAGTACAAATCCATTATACTACAGGACAAGATGCATGTATAGATTCTATTATACATGCAACATATCTACAATATACTATGCACCACACAGATATGGCAGATCAGTATGTAATGTACTATATGCCACATGCATATGATAAATCACTGTGTAATGTACTAAATGCCACATGTATGTGATAAATCAGTGTGTAATGTACTATACACCACATATATGTACACAGTCTATATATTATATACTACATAGCACATATCTATGTAAATATACCACATGCATGTGCTTGGGTACATAATCCATATATTATATGCCATATAGCACCCATATATGTATATGTACTCAACCAATATATAATATACTATATACCATATGTATGTGTATATGCACACAATCAGTATATTATATACTATACACCACACATATGTATATATGCACACAGTCAGTAGATTATATATCATATACCACATATATGTTATGTGCACACAATCAGCATATAATATCTAACATGCATATATATACATGCGTAATCAGTATATAATATACTATATACCACATGTATGTGCATATGCACACAATCAGTGTATTCTATACTATACTATATATGTATATAAAGATGCAACCAGTATATATTATATGCCATATATGTATATGTGCACAATCAGCATATATTAGGACATGTTGCATGTATATGTGTACAAGCAGTATATGATATACTACATAGAACATATACGTGTAAATATACACAATCAGTATATAATATGCTATATACCACTTGTATTATATATGTACATAATCTGTATATTGCATACTACATAGCACATAGTATATTATTATATACTATATACCATATGTATGTATATATGTACACAGTCAGTATAATATATACCATATGTATATGTATACAATTGATATACTATATACCACATGTAAATTTATGACATGATCAGTATATGTTATACTATATAACATGTGCATTTATATATTGTACATGCAAACATCTGTCTATAATACACTATACAACAATGCATATGTATTATATTACATATATAAGCATGTCTATAATATACTACACAACACATGTGTAGCATATATCACACACATACACATGCCTATATGTAATATATCACACTACATGTGTGCATGAGATAATGTACAACACACATAGATATTATACCCCAAATGTACACATGTAGATATTAGATATGCATGCAAACATCTGTCTATAATACACTGTATAACACATGCATATGTATTATATTACATATATACATGTTGAGTATACTATACAACATATATAGTATATATCACACACATACACATGTCTATATATATCATACTATATGTGTACATGATATAATATACAATCCAATGTAGATGTTATACTCCAAATGTACACACATGTAGATATTAGATATTATACATGCAAACATCTGTCTATAATACACTATATAACACATGCATATGTATTATATTGCATATATAAACATATCTCTAATATACTATACAACACACATGTAGTATATATCACACATACACCTGTCTATATATCATACCACACATGTACATGCTATATAACACACATGTAAATATATCTCAGTTCATAAATAGGCAGGCACATGCGATGTATTGTATTGAGTGTGTACATGTGTACATTCTATGCCACGTAATGCATATAATACATTTGTTTAATATTGATATACTCATGCATGTATTGGAAGCAGCAACCAGACACACATGTTTACATCATGTGTCATAGCATGTTCTATGTTACTCTGTGTGTGTGTGCATAATTATATATTGCCCATATCCACCCCTGTTGTCTCCCTATTAGACCGTGAATTCTCATCGATCGCTTGGCTAAGGCAGCCTTTCCTCAGGATGTCTTACTCATTCATCCGCACAAAGAATATTTGTTAAAGGGCATACTGTGTGAAACTCTGCCCCGGAAAGATTGGTCTCTACTCCCTCTCAGTTCAGTTTAACCAGCATTTAGGAAGGGTACCTCCCCTGGAGGGACTAGCAATGCAAAGACAAAAAAACCCCCACAAAATCCGCTTCTCATGGAGCTTCCGCTTCCATTTCTATTTGGACAGAAGGGAATATATAGAAGAAATGGGACTTTTGTTGTTGTTGTTGTTGTTTCTTTTTTTATTTTTTTAAACGGGGAACCAATTTTATTATAAGAAAGTGTGATGTACAACATAGTTGAGATCTACGTGGTGAAGACTTTGTAAAAAGGGTAGAGATTTTAGAGTTTGAATTTTAAAAAATCCCTCATGTCAGAATGAGAATCGAGAAGACAGATTTCCCATCATTTGAGGCTCTTTAGTATGGAAACTCTTCTGAATGCCTGTAGTATTTTTTTCTTTAATCTTCAAGTCCTGGATTTTGATTTAATTATGAATTTCCAGGGAGTTTTCATTTTGGGGTTTCAGGAAGGAAGTGGTGGATTCTATTCTATTTTTATTTTATTTTATTTTGCTAATAGAGGCAACATTCATTCATGTTTTCCTGAAATATATCTAGCATTTTTCTTTGGTTGTATAGTTTTTTTTTAGGTAGTTAGAGGATTCTTACACGATCTCCCCTTGACCTATATATTCTAGATCATTGTTTATTGTTAGATTACATTTTCTGGTTTTAAAAATATTTTTGTTCTTACTATTTCTTGTTGTCTATTGGTCCCTTCTTTCGGTCTTTTACCTGGATATATTTTGTACCGCCTATCTTAAGCCATTTTTATTTTTCCACTTCTTCCTCTAGAACTCTAGAATTTGTGCTATCATTTTAAAACTTGTTTCATTTCTTCTAGGAACTCCATTAGAGAGCATTTGGTGAGCTTGTGATTTTTGAGACTTGGCTAGTACATGACTTCCTTTTTTTCTGGTTCTGGGTCTAGAGCACCAGGACTCCATATGATTGGCGAGATTTTCTTATTTTACTGATTTTTCTAGCCTTGCTTCCTGAATTGAGTCTTTGAGACAGGGATAAACTCTGTCCTTCTGAAGAGAATTGAGGGGGACTTCTTTGGCTCTGATCTGTATTGTCTGGCCAATCTGCCTGACTCCTCCAGGAGAGACTGGCCATTTCTTAATGTTCTATATAAAGTCATTTCTTGGATGCAGTCATAGTTAGCCACGCCTTTCTCTGTAGTAATGATAATGCTGATTTGAAAGATGCCAGGGTGGGGTTGGCAGGTGGGTGGAGGGTGAACCCCTGGTTCCTGCCCGATGGGCAAGGCAGGGCTTGGCTGTTTTCAGGGGAGGAAGCAGATTTGAAGTAGTCCCCCTGCAAGTCACCAGCCAAGTCCCCTTCATTCCAGGGCTCACTCCTTGACACAGATCAGTCTTATTTAATCCTCCCAACAACCTTGTGAAGTAGTAAGTCAAGAAGTACCTGCTTTGTGCTGCCTAGTTTCTATTTTTTGAAAATCCCCATTTTACCGATAAGGAAAGTAGAGTCCAAAGTTAAGTCTTGCCCAGAAGTATCTGAGGCTGGATTTGAACTCAGCTCTTTGGGGCTTTAAGCCTTACATTGTGTTACCTAGCTGCTCAGAGAAAGCCTCTGGCATAAGATGATCTTGGGTTGAAATTCTGCTTCTATGTGACTGAATAAGTGACTTCTACTCCCTGCCTCAGTTTCTCCCTCTCTGAAATGAGAGATCAGGATAAAAGGCTCTCTAATTTCCCTTCCAGCTCTGATGCATGATCCCATCTTCTCCATCAAGCTGTGTATCTCCATACACAGATTTTAAACTCAGGTTTTTCTAACCCCATGCTGTATGGAGCACTTTATAAAACATAACATGAGATTTCTGGTGGAAGTTCCTCACTAGTGGAAAGAGCAGGAAAGGCTCTCTGGAGGAGGTGACATGAATTGGATTTTAAAGGACAAGTGTAAATCTAGCAAATCAGGAGAATAAAGACAGATATTTTGGTCAGGGAGGTGTGGAGAAAGGTTCAGAGGCTGCAGGGGAGAGAAGCAATGAATGGAGAACAGAGCATATGGAAGATCTAGGGTGTGAATCTGGAAAAAGAGAACGTGATCTCAGTTGGTGGATGTCTTGGCTTGACTGCCCCACTAAGGAGAAGGCAATGGGGAGCCATGGAGGCATTGGGAAGGAAAGCATGACTCCAGTCTGAGTGTGGTGGTATCTCCCCCTCCCCCAGGCCACCTTGAGGATTCTAAGGAGGGCATCAGCTGGCAAGATCTAGAAGTCTAGACTTCTTGCTCCCTTGCCATGTCCATCCTCAGCCTGCCTCCCTCATGCCCATAGTCTCCGCGGCCCAGTGACCTCGGGTAATCGGAGAGATAATGACAGCTCACCACCTGAACTTGAGCCACAAGGACGCAGAGGGATGACTGGAGGCTCTCTCTAGCCAAACTTCCCTAAGAGCTTGCTCTGGATAAGAGCCCCAGATTTGGCCACATATCCCCCTCTGACCCCAACCAGCTGGGTGACATGGGGCAAGTCACCCAACCTGTCGATCTCCCCCTTTTTAAAATGAAGGGATTGGACAAGGTTATCTCCATGATCACCCGTGAACTTTCTCTAAGGACATTTTGGGATCTGAGTTACTGAACAGATCCTTGGGCTTGGAGTCCGGGAGCTGGGGGAGCCTTCCTTCACTCCCTATTTTAGGTCTGAGCACTGAGCTACTGCCCCTCCTGAGCAGTAGCAGCAGATGCTGGAAATTTAAGGTGAATGAATGACCTGATGCAGGAGCCTAGGAGACCTGATCTATTCTGAGGTCTGGGTCCCACCTTAAGAGTTGACTAGTCTATGCTCCAAACAGGGATTGATAGCAGTGGTTCAGAGACAAAAGCCAGGAGAGGGAAGGGGATTTCCTGACCCTGGTGAGCTGGGAGGGCGCTTCCAGAGGGCGCAACCAGGGAATAACCGGTGATATCCGGCAACATCGGTGGCAGCTGAAGAGGTGGTTTTGAATCTGGAGCCTGCCACTTATATTTGTTGTAGACAAGCCATTTGGGGCTATCTAGTCTGGAGAGGAGGAGACCTAGAAAGACAGAGAGATTCAGATATTGGAGGTCCAAGTAAGACAACAAGGGCTCGGCCCAAAGAGTAAAAGAAGGACTGGGCAGGAATATAGAAGATTTGGGCTTGTTGGAAGGGGGAATTTCCCAGTGCTTGCATTACAGGGTAGAAATAGAGAGGGTTAGGGTTAGAAGGGGAATGGGCTGAATGGTCAGCAGGGGAGGGGACAAGGACCGTTGTCTCCTGAGGTCTGTGGAGGTTTTGTGGCTACTTGGCTTGGCACAATAGGGTCCGGGTACAGATTGAGGCAGCTGACTTCAGTTCAGATGGCCTGGGGATGAGCTCCCTGGTCAACTCTCTGTCTTATTTATTTCCTCTAGGTACACATATATTTGCATAGCATCTCCATCATTAGATTGTAAGCTTCTTGAGGGCAGAGGACCATGTGGTTATTTTTCATTGTATCCCTAGTGCTTAGCACAGAGACCAACTAAAATGCTCCGGTCTTTATGGAATTATGGATCTGTAGTGGAAGGCGTTTTAGAAGTCAAGGAATCCAACCTTAGAAATAATTCCTTTTTATTTTTCAAGTAATGAGTATTTTTAAAATTAATTTGTCGTCCTCCCTCTTCTATTATTGAGCAAAATTTAAAACAACAAAAATCCCAAGTCCTCAAAACTTAGCTGTATGATTGAGCAAAATAAATCCCCACAGAAGCCAAGTCCAAAAATATGTCTCTACATTTTATTTATTTCTTATTTATTTATTGCTGAGGCAGTTGGGGTTAAGTGACTTGACCTGGGTCACACAGCCAGGAAAGTGTTAAGTATCTGAGACCAAATTTGAATTCATATAGTCCTGACTTCAGGGCTGGTGCTCTACCCACTGTGCCAGCAAGCTGCCCCATGTCTCTATATTATATATTCATCAGTTCTGTTAAGAGGTGAAGCAACTTTGTTTCTCTCTCTCTGTCTCTGTCTCTCTGTCTTTTTCTTTCTCTCTTTTACAAATTAGTAAATTGAGGCCTAAAGAGTGAAAAAAGCTTACCTAAAGTCACAGAGACAAGAAGTGACAAAGGATAATAATAATGATAGTAATAATAATGGGTATTTATATAGCACTTTAAAGTTTGCAAAATGTTTTACATCTATTAACTCATTTCATCTTCACAACAAACCTGTGAGGTAGGTGCTATTATTGTTCTCATCTTACAGATAAGGAAACTGAGCCTAGGAGAGGGTAAAAGTGAGTTGCCCAAGTCCACAGAATTTGAAAGTGTGTGAGGCTGGCTACAAATTTAGTCATCCTGATCTCCTCTCCTTCTCTGTATTCTGGATTTTAATCCCTGTTCTCTAACTCCAAGTACAATGCTTTCTTCTATAGTTCCATTCTCTAGGATATGGGTTCAAACCTTGCTTCTGTCAATTACTGTGTAATGCTGGGCAAGCCATTTAAGCTCTCTGTGCTCAGTGTCTTCATCTGTAAAATAAAACGGTTGCACTGGATGCCATCCAAAGTCCCTTTCAGCTCCAAACCCCAGGATCCTGTCTCCTTCCTTTCTCCTGGACCTCGGTGGGCCCTAAGGATAGAGCTACTGACCACAGAAGTAATATAGGACATCCTAAAACCATTGGGAGTACTTGGAGTCAGGGGTGTGCTAGTAATATTTAACAACCAGAGGGGAAGAGGAGGAATGAATGCAGGACACACATTGGTAACATTTTCTTCATCACTTTAAGTTTAGGCAATCAACAAAAGAATAAACCAATCCCTGATTTATAGAGTTTGAAGATTTCAGAGGCACAAATCTCACACTGAAAATTTAACAATGGACTCTTCCCAGGTCAGCACACACTTGCTTGGAGTCTAAGAACAAGACCCCCTTTCTGAACTAATGGGAAGTTAGTTGAATCTGGAAAAAGAGGAGCAGCTTGATAGTGTAAAGGGTGCTCGACTTGCTAAGGAAAATCTGGGTTCATATCCTACCTAGGAAATTAGCCAATATATTACCTTGGGCATTGTACCCTGAGTTTCTTCCTCATCAGATGAGAGGATTGGACTTGTCTCTAGCTATCAATCTGTGACTTAATGAATAGTGGTGAGAAGGTGGGTCAAAGAGGGACAGTCAGAAGAAGTTGGAGACAGGGGAAGGTGTTCTGGTTATTCTGAGGCTGACCCTCAGCTCTGAGGGAAGTCGGATAATCAAGCAGAGGGTCAGGCCTTTAGACCAAGATCTAGACTCCATTTAGCTGGCTGTATTATTGGATGCTTGGTAACTCTTAAACCGACGGCCCATGGAGGAGCCTCTTGTATACCATCTACTTTACCACCACCTCCATGTCAGGATCAAGGCTAGCATAAAAGTTGGTAAAGTGCTTTATAAACATCTCATTTGATCAGTGATTAGGGAACCTCTGAAGGCCTGGGATGGCTGGTAAGTTGGCTCTCTGACAGACTGTGGTGATCCCAGAAGGTGATTAACCCCCTGGTATCCCCAGAGAAGAAGGTGAAAAAGGCTCCTTCATCACTGGTGACCTTGGAAGTCTGTTCATTTTTCCAGGGCTGATAATGGAACAGTCCAGGAGAGCTGAAATTGTTGGACAGAGTCTCAGGGGACTTATTTCAACCCCTCTGCCCTCACTGTGCTAATGGGCTAAGGGCAGGAAGTGGGATCTGACTGGGGGTCCTGACCCTCTTAGCTAGAATAATAGCTAACGGCTCTTATTTATAGAGTGCTCTCAAATTCATGAAATACTTTACATATTATCTCTTGATTGTCATAACAACCTTGTGAAATAACGGCTATTTTTACAGAGAAGGAAACTGAGGCAGATTGGCAAAGTGACTTGCTTAGGATCACACAGTTAGTAAGCATCTGAGGCAGGGTCTTCCAGATACAGCACTCTATTCTTTCTGGGCTGTGGCCCAAGGAATCCTCCCCTTGCAGACTGATCTCTCTCTGTGGGTCCTGGTCTGGAAACACCTTCATCCCCTGGTGTTGGTAACCAGGTAGCCTTGAAGGTAGTTAAGTAAATCAGACTTGAGGACCAGTTCTTGCTGGGGGTGGGCGGGTGGGCATGGGATGTTAATATACAGTCCTGTGCCCCTTTCTCCTTTTGTCAATCGATCCTTCCATCCCAAGTGTTGATGATAGGGTGAAGGAGGGAACTGCCCTTGCTGAGGTGGGGCCCAGGTGTGCCTTAGTCCTGTCTCCCTCTGGGCCCCCAGCCCTTCCATCCCTAAGCAGTGAGGGGGCTGAGAAAGCAGGGGATTCCCTTATATTCTTTGGTCACTGACCCTCTCCCCTTCCCTGACAATGGAGTAGGAGATGGGGCAAGGCGGGGGTGGGGATCTGGTTCCAGGACAGACACAAATGGGTCCTATTTGGGCCGAGATTGGACCCTAGCTCCCTCCAAACCAGTCCCCCTCCCTGTCCGCTGGGCTGATTGTGCT
>JAJPUD010033301.1:0-11436 GCA_023553655.1 Myrmecobius fasciatus
GATATTGCTACATTATCTATGGTACCCTTTAATAAAATATAGTTTCCTTCCTTATCTCTTTTGATTAGATCTATCTTGACTTTTACTTGATCTGAGATAAGGATTGCTACCCCTGCTTTTTTTGTTCACCTGAAGCATAGTAGGTCCTGCTCCAGCCTTTTACCTTCATCCTATATGTGTCACTATGTTTTAGATGTGTTTCTTGTAGACAACATATTGTGGGATTCTGGTTTTTAATCCAGTCTGCTATCCGCTTCCGCTTTATGGGAGAGTTCATCCCATTCACATTCACAGTTAGAATAACTAATTCTTTATTTCCTGCCATCTTATTTACCCAAGTTATGTTTTCCCCTTTCCTTTCCCCTTTCTCCCTTCCCCCCTCCTCAGTACTTTGCTTTTGATGACCCTCTCCCCCAAACAATACTCCACCCTTTAGATCTCCTCCCCCTGTTTTTACTCCTTTCCCCTGATTCTTCTATTTTCCCTTCTATTAGTTTGTCCCTTACTTTTCCTCCTTTCCCTCCCCCTTCCCTCTAGCAACAGACAAGTTTCTATGTGAAATCAAGTGTCTGATATACACTTTTACAGCCCAACCTGATGAGAGTAAGATTTACACAATGCTCAACTCCCTCCCCTCTTTCTCTCAATTATATTAGGTTTTCTTTGCCTCTTCAAGAGATTTTACCTTGTTTTTACCTCCTTTTTTTTAGATCTTATTTTTACCACTTTTCCTTTCTTTTCCCCATTATGACAACCTTTCCCCCTCTAGTTCTCTTTTTCATATTATCAAAGTAATATCTAGCTATTTATACCCCCAAACTTTAAGCATCCCCCTAGTAGAAATAAAGTTCTCAAGAGTCCTTTCCTTTTTACCTTTTTATGCATCTCTTGAGTTCTGTGTTTGGGTGTCAAATTTCTTGTTCAGATCTGGTCTTTTCATGAGAAAGAGGTGAAATTCACCTATATCATTGAATGACCATCTTCTTTCCTGAAGGATAATGCTCATTCTAGCTGGATAGGATATTCTTGGATGTAATCCAAGTTCCTTTGCCCTTCAGAATATCTGGTTCCAGGCCCTTCGATCCTTCAATGTGGAGGCTGACAGATCCTGTGTGATTCTAATTATTGATCCTCGGTATTTGAGTTGTTTCTTTCTAGCTGCTAGCAGAATCTTTTCCTTGGTGCTATAGTCCTGAAATTTAGCCATGATATTCCTTGGGGTTTTAATTTTAGGGTCTCTTTCAGGAGGTGATTGGTGAATTCTTTCAGTGGTGATTTTGCCCTTTGATTCTACAATCTCAGGGCAGTTTTCTTTCAGGATTTCCTGGAAGATAGTGTTTAGATTCTTTTTTTCATCATGGCTTTCAGGAAGTCCAATAATCAGTCCTTAGATTGTCTCTCCTAGATCTATTTTCCAAGTCAGTTGTTTTTCCCAGGAGATATTTCATATTTTCTTCTAATTTTTCATTTTTTTGTTTTTGTTTGACTGATTCTTGAAGTCTTATTGAGTCATTCACTTACATTTGTTCAATTCTTATTTTTAAAGTGTTGTTTTCTTCAGTTACCTTTTTAAGCTCCATTTGTAACTGGCCAATTGAATTTTTTTGTTCATTGCACTCTTTTTCCACTTCACTAATTTTATTTTTCAATAGATGATGTCTTTTTCATATCTCTTTTGCAGGGCATCATATCCTTCTTGCAAGATACTGTATCCTTCTTGCACTAATTTCAACTTATTTTCCCATTTATCCCCCAGTTCTTTTATTAGGTTCTTTAAGCAATCTTCCAGAAAGGCCTTTTGAAACGGGGACCAGTGATGGTCCTTGCTGATTCCCTCTGGAGTTATGTCTAAAGGAACCTCTGGATCTGGGGTGATCTCTTCTTTTTCTTTGTAAAAGCTGTCTATGGTGAGAGCTCTCTTTTGCCTCTTCATTTTTTTTTTTTTAGACAGTGTGAATATCTCTTTAAGGTAGGGGAAAAAAAAAACGGCAGCTGAAATGGCCGGCTGAAGATTTTGCCCTGAGGCGCTTCGGCGAATTAATTTAAGGTGCTGGGCCGGTGGGGGCTAGGACTAAGTCCAAATTACTCCTTAAACAAGGCAAGTTTGCCAGAACACCTGCCCCCAATCAGGGCAGAGTGTCCCGAGTGCCTCAGATAAACTCCAGGTGTTTGGAATTTGGAGTTTTTTGCCAGTCTGAGCTGAGCTGAGCTGAGTCCCACCCTCACTTCCGGCCTCCACCAGAGTTCTCTGACACTGGAGTCCTCTGTTTATCCCTCTGTCCGAGCTAGACAAACCTGATGTGAAGTTTTTCAGAGATATCTGCAAGCAGTATCCAAATATTTCCTGATTCATTGACTTGAAGATCAGTTCAGAGGCTTATTTTATTGTTGATTTGAGAGAAGTTCGGAGGAGGATGCAGAGAGTCACCTTTTCACTCCGCCATCTTGGCTCCGCCTCGAAAATGGCATTTTCTATCCAAAGTTTATTGATATTGCCTTGGATCTGAACCGCTGAAAAGAATCAAGTCTTTTCTAGTTGATCATAGTACAATCTTGTTACTGTGTACAATGTATTCTTGGTTCTGTTTGTTTTGCTCAGCATCAATTCATGTAAATCTTTCCAGACCTTTTATAAAATCAACTTGTTCATCATTTTTATAGAACAATAATATTCTATATATTATATACTATAGCAAATATTCAGCCATTCCCCATTTTATGGTCATATATTCATTTCCCAATTCTTTGCCACCATAAAAAGAGCTGCTATAAACATTTTTGCATATGTGAAACCTTTCCCCTCCTTTATGATTTCCTTGGGATACAGATTCAGTAGTGACATTGTTGAGTCAAAGAGTATACATAGTTTTATATCCCTTTGGGCATAATTCCAGATTGCTCTCCAGAATGGTTGGATCATTTAACAACTCCACCAACAATGTATTAGTGTCCCAGTTTTCCCACATGCTCTACAACATTTATCATTATCTATTCCTATCATCTTAGCCAGTCTGAGAGTTGTGAGGTGATAACTCAGAGTAGATTTAATTTGCATTTCTCTAATCAATAATGATTTAGAGCATTTTTTCATATGACTATAGATAGCTTTAATTTAATCTGAAAATTGTCTGTTCATATCCTTTTGACCATTTATGATTGGAGCAACGATTTGTATTCTTATAAATTTGACATAGTTCTTTATATATTTTAGAAATGAGACCTTTATCAGAAACACTGGCTGTAAAAAAATTTTCTTCCCAGCTTTGTACTTCCCCTTTAATCTTATTTGTGTTGATTTTTTTTGTGCAAAAGTTTTTTAATTTAATGTAATGAACATTGTACATTTTGCCTTTTGTAATGTTCTCTCATTCTTCTTTGGTCATAAATTCCTCCCTTCTCCAAAGAACTGATAGGCAAACTATCCCTTGCTCTCCTTATTTGATATCATTCTTTATGTTCAAATCATTCTATCTTTCTTTTAGGGAGATGAATAAATAAATGGAAAAATATTTTATTAAATGATTACTATGTTCAAAGGATTAAGTCCCTTATCTTGAGACACATCCTAATGGAGGAAACAATACATATAGGGGTTTTCAACTACAAATCAATTTGAAAGACCCAGTGATTTTTAGTTTATGGGGGCAAAGTGACAGAGATTTTTTTAGTGTCAATTCAGATAATAAAGCCCTATCAGTTCCTGATGTTGAATCATTTGACAATATCAAATATTTTTGTAGGAAGATTTTTTTCTTGGTTTTCAGTAGTGGTGGCTGCTGAGAAGGCAGTACCTAGGTAAATTTCCAGATCTCATCTCAAAAAGGGTCAAGATGGAAGCAGAGCTGGTAGTCTTGGGGGAATCTGTTGTTTCTGGGACTCTTAGGATTATCTGCCCATCAATGGACTCCTATATAAGGATTTTCCCCCAAATGATAGCTGCAAAGGTGGATATGGAAACTAGGTTAGTGGTCAGCCAACCACTATGATCCTTAGAGTTCTTGAGCTCAAGGTCCTAGGTTGTCTTCACCAAAGTTTGAGGGAAAGTGGTGGTCAAAGTAGCTTGAACTCCATAACACATGCCATCTCCTATCTATTCCCCAAGTTATCCTGTTATTTCAGCTAATTTTTATTTTCTGTCAAGAACGATACTCCTACTAATTTTTAAACAGTTTCCTTACATTAGAGCTACATGTCAGAAGCAGAAATATGCTTATTAATTTTTTTCAGTAGGGGATTTCTTGGACAATGTCATTCTTGAACTCCAAATCCTTAGTTAAAAAGAGAATTTTTTCAGCAGAATAGTTTCAGAAATTGATTCACAGGCAATCCCAAATTTAACAGTTTGAAGATCTGTTATGATAAGGGAAGGGAAACTTTATGAGTAATATACCACTTGGGAAGAGAATAAGATTGATCATATGAATTCTGGTACTGGGAGGAACTGCTACAAAAGACTAAAGTCACAGTAGAGAGAAGCAAGAGACTTGGACCTTGTAATCTGTTATTACAGTGAATAACTGGAGAGTGTGCAAAGAAAAGTTTCCAGTCTATCATCAGTCCAAGGGTTGGTTCCTTTCTCAGGAGAGTCCCAACCATAGGATAGTACAGAGTCTAGAAGACATTATGAAACTGTAGAAAAATGGAACTACTAGAGAGTGAAGAGAATTATATCTATTGTTTATGAATTATTTAGAGTCCTTTATATCTTCTGCATTTTTGATAGGATTAACATAAAAAGAAGTCAGTAACTAATAAATACTTTAAACAGAAACCTTAAGAACCCTTGTATAAGAAATAAAGGCTCAGTTACTATTTCTATGGAACCTAGGTATCAGATATATCTAAAGTCTCTCAAAGAAAATTTTAGGTAGGAGCAATAAAAGTCAGAGAGTAATATTTTTGATGCTGTTGTCAAAAATATATACACTTCCTATAGATCAACTTAATAAACACTTATTAAATGCCTACAGTGTGGCATACAGTACTGTGCTGGAGGCCTGAGATACAAAATAAAAAACAAAACCATCTTAGTCCTCAAGGATCTTATGTTCTATTATTTGGAAATGTCAAATACACAGAAAAGTAAATACAAAAAATATTGAAAATAAATAAAAGTAATGTTTATGAGAAAGGAGTGCATTGCACTTATAGTGAACAACTATGCAGAGTAACAGAACATAGAATATTATATGTAAGGGAAAATAACTGGGCCACTTTGGTTGGATTATAGAGTGTGAGGAGGGGAATAATGTACAATTAGCCTAGAAATTTAGGCTAAAACAATATTGTTTCAAATAATGAACAGACATTTATAACTTTTTTAGCAAAAATACCAAGTAATTGAACTTCTTGAATGAATAGCATGGTCCAACTATGCTAGCAATCAACAAAGTAAAGCTCACTATGTGCCAGTAACTATATCAAGTGCTAGAAATGCAAATGCAAGCAAAAAGATAATCTCTGCCATAAAGGAGCTTACACCTGATGGTAGAAGACAACACATAAAAGAGAATTGAAAAGAGGGAGGGAAAATACCTATTTAGAAACACAGTGGAGAAATTCAGAGAATCAATAGCTAGGCTGAGAAGGAAATGAAGGAGTGAATATGGTTGCACTGAGTACTTCCTCAAAATTGATGGTCCTGGAAGAATTCACTAATCAGAGAAGGAGACTAGAGGGATAGCAGAGAACACTGCAGGAAATCATCCTCCAGGGTGCGAAGGCTGTTGGGATATGATAGAGAATCTGAAGAGTCAGGAGCTAAATCAGGAAGAATAAGAGAGTGAGCATGATTGGGTTGCACACTTCCTCCACATGGAGATTCTGAAAGGAACCCATCAATTAGAGGAGGGGACTCCAGAGAGAACTGGCAAAACCTGACAACTCATTTGGTATAAGGGGTGAGAAAGAGAGATAAGAAAAAGGTAATTCCTTGGTTGTTATCCTGATTAACTGGAAGGATGGTGGCGCCCTCAGTTGAAACTTGAAAGTTGGGAGGAGGGGTGGATTTAGGAGAAAAGATAATCATTTCCATTTTTGATATATTGATTTTGAATGCTTATGGGATATCCAATTGGAAATATCCATTAGGTAGTTGATTGAAGGTTAGGAAAAAGTCTAGTATTGGGTACAGAAATTGAAAAACCATCTACACAGGATAAAAATTGAAGATATGAGAACACAAAAGATGACAGAAAGACCAGATACAGAGAGGGAAGAAATACTAGGACAGAGATTTAGGAAATATTCAGAGGTAGAGCATTGAGAATGGATAGAGATATGTGACTGTGCCAGGAACTCAGAATGTTGAGTCACAGGTTACAAAGATCATAATGTTGGGAATTGAAGGTCTATGTGAAGCAAATTGGCTGCTTACCATTATAGTGATAAAAAACACTGTTATCCTATCATAACTATCAATTTGAAGAATACTAATTACAAAGTACATAGAGAGCTGGTCTCAACAGCATGAAGATAACTTCAAGGCTTATAATTCTTATTGGCTTTATGGCCCTGACCAAGTTGCTCAACATTCTAGACCAAAGGTTTGCAAACTGCTACCCATGAAAAGGGTTCAATCCAACCCACTGCAAGAAACTAAAAAATTGTTTTTCATTTTTAATATACAATAAATCTTTATTTTAAAATGGAAAAGGCACTCTTAAGAACCAACAATAATAAAGCAGGCTGCCTGCCTAATTTTGGCCCTTGAAGCACACTTTGGATCCCTGCTTTTGACAACTCTCTAACATTACGAATTAAAAAGGATATGATAACATGCATTGGTATAGAGTTTTCTCACCTGGAGTGAAATCACAGATCTAGTCTCTGTCTTTATGCATAGTGAACAGGGACAACTCTCTAAAACTTGCAGCTACAGAGAAATTACTATTGGAGACATTTTCCATGTAACTTCCCTCAATTGATGAACTCACAGAAAGGAAACATTTTCCTTTCCATTATCCTACACCTCCTCCAAAAAGATATTACTTTGGTAGTCTTAAAAAGAGATGTTAAAGACAAAATGGATTATAACTTTTGCTTTGCTTTGACAATCTGGGCAATCTGCTTTCAAAGATTGGAAAAAGACAAAAGAACACAAATAATAGCTAGTATTTACATAACATTTGAAGGTTTACAAAGTGATTAACAAATATTATTTCATCTGATCTATATAATAATCCAGTGGGGCAGGAATTATTAATTTCCCTTTTTCATGCTGAGATAGGTTAAATGACTTATCTATAGTCACATGGCTATAATAAATGTCTGTGGCAGAACTGAATCCAGATCTTCCTGAATCCAAATGCAATACTCTATCCACTGTGCCATCTAATTGCTATTCACTAGTTAATGAATCAAATTAGCTATTTATAGGGCAAAGAATATATAAAGGGATGTATGCTACTTCTGTTACAAAGTTATCCGAAGATCTCTCAATCACCAAACTCTGGGCTACCCAACAGCACATCTCTCAAAAGAATTCTCACCAATCAGGAAAAATACAGGCACAAGCACCGTTTAGGGGCAATGGTGACTCAAAAAGTGAATATAAATATAAACTTTTTATATCATAAGAGGTATGAGTCAGAACCAAGTCAATCAATTTCTGGCTCTAGCAAATGGCTCAATAATACATGCAGCCTGATAAAGAAATTAGATACCATAACCCTTAGGCTATAAAAACACAAGAAGATATAACAGGATTCCTTATCCTGTTTTTGGTTTGCCATTGCCAGAATGCTTATCCTTCCATGATCTCAACTGCTCTGGTTCTCTGGACTAATGTTAGGAGACATACAGAAATGGGGATCTACTAAACCATACATAACGATCCCTGTGGGATACATATTGATTAGGAAACTATAGGCTTATATATTTCTTCTTTATCATTACCTCTTTATATTAAAATTAGACAGGAACTAAATTTTAAATTGATTTGGACTGTACTCAGAAGGGTTGTGTGTTTGATTCCTCTGCTCTGGACCACTACCCAGTTCTCCAAGGTAATTCTGTTGTTCCAGAGCAATGTAAATCAATAGGAGAATGCATAGCTATCAGTTTGGCACCCTTCCTCAATACTAAATTAGCTATAAAACGAATATAAATTTTGTCAGTATGTTAGGCACATATGGGAAAAAAACAAAATGAAAACATATTGACAAAATATGTCTTCATCTATAAGATGTTCATTTGATCTCTATTCTGAGTCCTATTTGATTTGATTAGCACAGGATTGAAAACTGTAGGATATGAGGCATGCAGAAAGCTATTAGATCATCCAGTCCATTTTGGAAGATAGCATATAATTATTTGTTCCCCATAGAAATATGTCCTAGAAGTTTGTCTAATCCAATTCAAATGACTTCCGTAAGAGGCTTTAACCACTTTTCTTGGGAGATTGTTCCCGTTAAGTATACCTTAAATATCTGACAGTTTTTTTCTAGACTTTCTATCCCAATTTGTCTTATTTTAATTCAATCCCATTAATCCTAGTTAGACCCCTTTCCTTCCATTCCTTGTAGATAGTTATCATGTTCCCTTTTAGGCATAATTTAGCCATGCTCTACACATTAACTGGAGCAGACAGTATATGGTATAAATTACAGAAAACAGCGATGTGTGAAGACATTCTGTGGTGAATAAATTAAAGCATTAATTTCAGACATATCAAACTAACACTCTCTTAATTTGTGGCTCCTATAATTTTCAGACCAGTTTCCAGACCAGTTGCCAACTCTTCCTCATGGGAAAATTAAGCGGAGAGAGAAGAGTAAAATAGATTTTTTCATTTTATACAGTAGAGAGAACTTCAGCTCCTTTAGGATAGATTTGTTTTAAGAGGTCAAAGGTGACAGGGAAAATACTTTAAATAATGCACCAGATTGTAGAGGTGGAAATCTTAGAAACTATACAGTTTTTACCACAAGGTGGTTTTGTGAAAGTAATTTTTCTTTTTATCTGCAAAATTGATATAATAATATCTATTCACTTCATAGAGAGATTATGAGGATTAGTTAGATTAAAATCACTAAGTGACTATAATTTCTTCAAGAGAACTAGTTCATAAGTATCTTTCTATCTATCTCTCTAATATGTGTGTATGTGTGTGTGTATACACACACACACATATATATATGTATATGTATATATACATATATATGTATATAATATGGCTGTCTAAATGGCAGAGTGAACTATATAATAACATAAAAAGCTTGGAAAATAATAAAAGAAAAGATTGCCACTTCTTCACCATTCTTGCTTCTGAGTCATTAATAAAAGAAATTATAGCACTTAGGAATCCCTTCTCATAAAAGAAATTCTTATTCAAGATATTCTGTCCATAGTTTAAAAGCACCCATTAATATGTCAACTTATTTACTAGTCAACCAAAGGTCACAATTAATTCAATTAATGAATAAGGGTATTTACCTAAATGAATCTAGGGTATACTCTCCTACAAATATATACATCTATCAGTGAGAAGAATGGGTACTCAAAAATATCATGTAGGAGGGCATGTGTAAGGAACAATTATGCCCAGGGCATGCAAGAAACTCTTTTTTTCCTTTTTTTTATATATAAAGCTTTTTATTTACAAAACATATGAGTGATTTTTCAACATTGACCTTTGCAAAAACTTTTTTTCCCCAAGCTTTTCCCTTCCTTCCCCCCACCCCCCACCCCTAGATGACAGGTAATCTAATACATGCTAAATAGGACAAATTATATGACAAATACAATACATGTATACATATCTATACAGTTATCTTACTGCACAAGAAACATCAGATCTAGAAAGAAGAAGAAAAAACAACCTAAGAAGGAAAACAAAATGCATGGAGATATTCACAGAAAGCGTTAAAATGCTGTGTTGTGGTTCACACTCAGTTCCCACAGGCCTCTCTCTGGATGTATATGACTATCTTCATCGCTGAACAACTGGTTTGAATCACATCATTGTTGAAGAGAACCATGTCCATCAAAATTGATCATCATATAGTCTTGTTGCTGTGTATAATGTTCTCCTGGTTCTGCTGATTTCACTCAGCATCAGTTCATGCAAGTCTCTCCAGTCCTCTCTGAAATCCTCCTGTTGGTCATTTCTTACAGAACAATAATATTCCATAACATTCATATACCATAATTTATTCAGCCATTCTCCAATTGATGGGCATCCTTTCAATTTCCAGTTTCTTGCCACTACAAAAAGGGCTGCCACAAACATTTTTGCACATGTGGGTCCCTTTCCCTCTTTAAAATCTCTTTGGGATATAGGCCCAGTAGAAACACTGCTGGGTCAAAGGGTATGCATAGTTTGATAACTATTTGAGCATAGCTCCAAATTGCTCTCCAGAATGGTTGGATCTGTTCACAGTTCCACCAACAATGTCTCAGTGTCCCAGTTTTCCCACATCCCCTCCAATCATTATCATTTCCTGTCATTTTAGCCAATCTGACAGGTGTGTAGTGGTATCTCAGAGTTGTCTTAATTTGCATTTCTCTGATCAATAGTGACTTGGAGCACCTTTTCATGTGAGCGAAAATAGTTTCAATTTTTTCGTCTGAAAATTGTCTGTTCATATCTTTTGACCATTTATCCATTGGAGAATGGCTTGAATTCTTATATATTTGAGTCAATTCTCTATATATTTTAGAAATGAGACCTTTATCAGAACCTTTGGATGTAAAAATATTTTCCCAGTTTACTGCTACCCTTCTAATCTTGTCTGCATTCATTTTGTTTGTACAAAAACTTTTTAACTTGATATAGTCAAACTTATCTATTTTGTGATTAATGATGACCTCTAGTTCTTCTTTGGTCACAAATTCCTTTACCCTCCACAGGTCTGAGAGGTAAACCATCCTACATTATTCTAATTTGTTTATAATATCATTCTTTATGCCTAGATCATGAATCCATTTTGACCTTATGTTGGTATATGGTGTTAGGTGTGGGTCAGTGCCTAATTTCTTCCATACTAGTTTCCAATTATCCCAGCAGTTTTTGTCAAATAGTGAGTTTTTATCCAAAAACTGGGGTCTTTGGGTTTATCAAACACTAGATTACTATTGTCATTGAGTATTTTGTCCTGTGAACCTAACCTATTCCACTGATCCACTACTCTATTTCTTATCCAGTACCAAATGGTTTTGGTGACCACGGCTTTATAATATAGTTTTAGATCTGGTGCAGCTAGGCCACCCTCATTTGCATTTTTTTCATTAATTCCCTTGAAATTCTTGACCTTTTGTTTTTCCAGATGAATTTTGTTGTTATTTTTTCTAATTCAGTTAAATAATCTCTTGGGAGTTTGATTGGTATAGCACTAAATAGATAGATTAGTTTAGGTAGTATTGCCATCTTTATTATATTCGCTCGACCTATCCAAGAGCGCTTGATGTTTTTCCAATTGTTTAGATCTGACTTTA
>JAJPUD010033302.1:0-11436 GCA_023553655.1 Myrmecobius fasciatus
GGGGGAAATTACATTTTTATTTTTGTTAACCTCAAACTGTAATAGGGAATTTCCTATAATGATAAATGTTGGCAACAAACTACAGAAGTACCTGTAACTTTGTCAGTAACAGAAATCACAGACAAATGATACAATACCTTCTAGAACAATTAATGCACATCAACATTTTTAAGTACATTATTGGAAAATCTGCAGCTTTCACATTCCCTATTAGCATGCAACTGAATGAAATTCCAGACATCTTTCAACATAACATCTGTAATAATTACTTATGTGCATTCTGTGTGTCCTTATTAGAAAGTCCAGGGGCAGCTAGGTGGCACAGTGTATAGAGCACCAGTCCTGAAGTCAGGAAGAGGAACTCTCTTTGTTCAAATCTGGCCTCAAGACACTTCCTAGCTGTGCGGTCCTTGGTAAGTCACTTAACTCCAATTGCTTCAGGAGAAAAAAGGCCAATTGACATTTTGGCAAGGTTAAAAAAAAAAATTTGTTTGTTTTGTTTTGTTTTTTCACTAAACAAAAATCTGTCTGGAAAGAAAAGGTTCCTACTCTCCAGGGATATATCTGAGTTTGCTAGTTTAGTGAAAAGGGAAGTTTTCTTCACATTGTAGTCAAGGTTTTCTCTTAGGTCTCATTTCTAAAATAGAGAATTGTCTCATATTTATAAGAATTTAAGCCACTCTCCAATAGATAAATGGTCAAAGGATATGAACAATTTTCAGATGATGAAATTAAAACCATCTCTAGTCATATGAAAAGTTGCTCCAAATCACTATTGATCAGAGAAATGCAAATTAAGACAACTCTGAGGTACCACTACACACCTGTCAGATTGGCTAAAATGATAGGAAAAGATAACGATGAATGTTGGACGGCATGTGGGAAAACTGGGACACTAATACATTGTTGGTGGAACTGTGAACGGATCCCACCATTCTGGAGAGCAATTTGGAACTATGCTCAAAAAGTTATCAAACTGTGCATACCCTTTGACCCAGCAGTGTTTCTATTGGGCCTATATCCCAAAGAGATCTTAGAGGAGGGAAAGGGACCCACAAGTGCAAGAATGTTGTGGCAGCCCTTTTTGTAGTGGCTAGAAACTGGAAACTGAATGGATTCCCATCAACTGGAGAATGGCTGAATAACCTATGGTATATGAATGTTACAGAATATTATTGTTCTGTAAGAAACGACCAACAAGATGATTTCAGAGAGGCCTGGAGAGACTTGCATGGACTGATGCTGAGTGAAATGAGCAGAACCAGGAGATCATTATACACAGCAATAACAATACCATATGATGATCAATTCTGATGGACATGGCTCTCTTCAACAATGAAATGTTTCAAACCAGTTCCAATTGTTCAGTAAAGGCCATATACACCCAGAGAGAGGTATATGAGATGTGGACTACAACATAATATTTTCATGCTCTCTATCGATGTTTGCTTGCATTGGGTTTCCTTTCTCAGATATTTTTTGTTCATGTAGATACGATTGTTCTTGCACAGCAAGATAAGTGTGGACATATGTATACATATATTCGACTTGTCAAGTATTTTAATATAATTAACATGTAGTGGATTTCCTGCCATCTAGGGGAGGGGAGGGGACTGGGGGGAAAATTTGTTTTTTTTCATATAAGTTCCATGAACCCCTGAGAAAAAAGTGTACTCCCTTTTATCACCATTCAATTTCCTCCAGAGATCTATCATACCTAACTTTTCTAACATTTTTGTTTACCTCCCTAACTTCTTTCTTATTTATTTTGTGGTCTGATTTATCTAATTCTGAGAGAGCAAGGTTGAGATCCCCCACTAGTATAGTTGTACTGTCTATTTCTCCTTGCATCTGTTAGTTTCTCCTCTAGGAATTTGGATGCCATACCACTTGGTGCATATATATTTAGTATTGATACCACTTCCTTGTCTATGGTACCCTTTAGTAAAATATAGTTTCCTTCCTTATCTCTTTTATTTAGATCTATTTTTGCTTTTACTTGATCTAATATAAGGATTGCTACCCCTGCTTTTTTTATTCTCCTGAAGCATAAAAGATTCTGTTCCATCCCTTTACCTTCACTCTATGTATCTCTATGTTTTAGATGTGTTTCTTGTAAACAACATATTATAGGATTCTGGCTTTTAATCCAGTCTGCTACCCGCTTCCATTTTATGGGAGAGTTCGTCCCATTCACGTTCACAGTTAAAATAACTATATCTGTATTTCCGGCCACCTTATTTACCCAAAATTATGTTTTCTCTTCCCTTTCCCCTTTCTCCCTTCCCCCTCCCCAGTATTTTGTTTTTGATGACCACCTCCCTCTAACAGTCCTCCCCCCTTAAGAACCCCTCTCTCTTGTTTACACCTTTCCCCTAATCCTTCTATTAGTGGGGGGAGGGGGATTTGTAATGGAAAGCTTTGTATGGGTCAGTGTTGAAGAACTACCCGTACATATATTATGCAACTAAAAAGCTTTAATAAGGAAAAAAAAAAAGGTTTTCTCTTTTACCAAAAAATGCACTGGCAACAACAAAACCTGTTGTCAATATCCATAAATCCAGGTAAGATTTTCATCTTCCTTTTACATTACTATCCCCTCAAGTTATCATCCTATAAATCTTTTATATTTCACAGCCTAACTCCTAGAAAAAGCTGATTACAACCAATGCCTGTGCTTCCCTCAGATTCCACTCATTTCTCAAAATTTTGCATCCTGGCTATTAGTCCATCCCAACCATGACCACCACCACCATATTCTCTTGAGTTTACTGAAATCTCCTGAGTATTAAATCTAATGGTCTTTTTTTCAGGCTTCAATCAATCCCTTTTTTCTTAGTGTCCTTTTGCCACCTATATATAAGAATATAATAGGGCTTTGTCCTCTATGACTATCAATTCCCAAAGGATCATCTTTATCTTCTTTTTGATGGGATTTAGCTTCTAGGAGAAATACAGCAGTAATCCTAGCCCTGAAACCCCCTCCCCCCAAGCTGAGGAGTCCTAACAATCTGTTTGTCAATGATCTTAAAGTCTCCTTGCTTTAGGAATACTATAGTACAGTCCTAGAAATTTTGCTGACTGCCAGATAATAATCTGTTGGTCAGTGATAACAGGGTTTTCTGAGAAAAACTGTGAGGTATATACCAGATTACTCCTTGTTTCTACCTCTATGCCATAAAATTAGTCTATCAGTGACATGAAGAACCAGATCTCTCTGTCTTTTCCTATAAATTTGTCTTCTTGCTTCTGGTTCTTTGTTAAATCCTTTTGGAAAGATTACAATTACAATAAACTTTGCCCCCTGAATTGGAGATGGGTTCAAGCCTGCAAATTCTGAGACTCCTGCAATACTACTCTGCAAACCCCAAACTTTTAGGGTCTCCTTTTTGAACCTCAACATTTTCTCACCTGAAATCTACAGTTCAATATCACTAATTACTCTATAGCCCAGTTTCTTAAATTGTGGGTCACAATTCCATGTAGGGTCAGGAAATTATGATTATCAGTAAATATCTGATTTGCATAACTATTTTATATATCTATATTGCCCAGGGTAGTCAGATAACAATTTCTTAGGGAAAAAGGGATCACCAAGAGAAAAAGTTTAAGAAGTTCTGCTCTATAGGACACTTCAACCTGGACACCCCATATCTTCAACATCTCCAACACGACATGGCCAAAAAGAATTATTATTATTATTATTATTATCACTGCCCAGAAATTCAGCCCTCTTATTAACCTAAACCTATTTCCACTGAATTCTTCACTTACGTAACAAAGTGGACTACCTGATCATATCCAATCAGCTACCAAGTCTATTGATTCTATAGCTACATATTTTACATTTCCCCATTCTTAAGACTACCTACCACTGTAGCTCAAGATATTTGTAACAACACTCTAACTAATCTGAAGTGTTTCCCCTCTATAATCCTTAAGAAATTGCCAAACTGACATTTTTAAAACATAATTGTGGCCATATCCCTTCACTGCTCAAGAAAGCTATTATTTTCTATTGCCTCTATAAAATATCTGGGCTTTATTCTCTGGTATCCAATCTATTGTCCAGATCAATTTCACATTATTTTCTATTACATGTACTACATTTCAGCCAAAGAGACCTACTTAATGGTACACATTCATAAAACATGTGGCTTTATGTCTAAATACAGATTGTCTCTCATCCGTGAAATGCTCTCCCTCTTAAACTCGATCTCTTGAAATCTCTACCTCCAATTCAAGGAGTTAGTTCTATTCCTTCTTTATTTTTCTAATTATTCATGACCCTCAATTACTATATTTTCTTTTAATGTACTTCATATTTACTTATTTATGTATATGATTTTCCTTTAGTAGAATAGAAGCGGGGCAGCTAGGTGGCGCAGTGGATAGAGCATCAGCCCTGAAGTCAGGAGGACCTGAGTTCAAATCTGATCTCAAACACTTAATATGCCTTGTGTGACCCTAGGCAAGTCACTTAACCTCAACTGCCTCAGCAAAAAAATAAAAAATAAATAAATAAAAAAGAATGGAAGCTCTTTGAGGAAGGGATCTTTACTTTTTTCTTTGTATTTCTAATGTCAAGAATGATAACTAGCATTAAGAAAGACCTTAATAAATATCTAGTGAATTTAAATGAATTGGAATCACAGACTAAGACCTATACCCAATCGACTACCCAAAAAAAAGGTTTTTGTGGGATGGTTTAGGAAAAATATTGCTATAGGAAAAACAATATTTGAGTTCAAAAACAACAGATTAAAATACATTTTAAAAACACAACATATTTATAAATTGAAGAATGCACAAATATACCTAATACAACAACTAGTAACTAGGTTTCCAGTGGCTACAATCTTCCTTGGAGTTCCCATCATCTTATTTAATATATTCTTTAAAAACAAATAAATTTATGCATATCATTGCTTTTTCAAGTCATGTCTAATTTTTTGTTACTCCATTTGGTTTGTTTTTGTTTTTCACAAAGATACTACAGTGAGTTTCCATTTCCTTCTCCAACTCAATTTTTTTTTTTTTTAAACAGATGAGGAACTGAGACAAACAAGGCTAAGTGGCTTGCCTGGAGTCACAGAGCTAGTGTCAGAAGCCTGATAAGGTCTTCCTGACTCCAGGTCTAGTACTCTATCCACTATGCCACTTAGTTGCCCCATAGGAACACAAATACAGCATATATTATCTTGATGACTTCTGAACAACTGTTCTATCAGGCAGATAGAACCAACTCCATTAGAACCATCAAAAATGGAATGGATTGGCTCAGCAAGCAGTGGATTCATTATCACTGAAGGTCAAGCAAGGTATGAAGGGCAGTTTGACTACTTTTCAGGTACATGTTTGGACAAGAGATAATCTTTGAGCTCTCTAGCTAAAAATTATGTGATGGTTTTCTTCATTAAAGAAAATCTAAATGCCTATAATACTGCAATTATACCCTTCTCCCATCATGACAAGCAAAACTGAACTAGAGGTAATGGACAGGCAGGGCTGAACCTAGAATTAACATACAAGAACTAGGGAAAGGAAGTAACTGCTACAATCTCCATGTAAGGAGTTGCTCAGACCTTGCTAGCCATAACCACTCTTCCCCCAATGACAAAAAACAAACCACTCATACATCAAAATAAAATTTCAAAATGGGACATCCTACACAAAAGTCAAATGACCCAGATTTGTTCATCTTCATCACATGTACATAAAAGAATATTCGGGGCAGCTAGGTGGTGCAGTGGATAGAACAGGAGTCAGGAGGACCTGAGTTCAAATCTGGCCTCAGACTCTTAACACTTTGTGGCTGTGTGACCCTGGGCAAGTCACTTAACCCCAATTATCTCGGCCAAAAAAAAATATTGGGGGGGGGTTGCTTCTTCTGAAAATGCTTTAATAATTCTGTACCTAAAGAAAAAAAGGTTTTTTGATTCAAAACAAGAAAGTTCTTTATACTCAGCCTCTGTATCTCACTTCTCAGCCTTCTTATCCTCTCCTTCCAATCAAGCAAAAATCCCTCTTAAATCTGAGGAGTGAAAAGTAAATTATAGAGGGAAATATGAAATGAAAGGAAAAAACTGAAAATACCAAAGATTTCAGAAGGAAAAAAAATATAAATTTATTTAGCTAACTTAACAGTTTAACAACACATTTATTAAAGACAAAGGAAAATGAGTAAACAAATAATGAAGTAAACACTGTAAATTCTCAAGAAATGACAAAACCACATTAGGATGTATCTGAATGGCTTAAAACAGAAATAAGAACAGTTAAAACACAATTTATTTAAAGCATAATTTATGCCCTATGCAGCAGAAATAAATGGCAGAACAAAGAAAGGTTTTGAAAAGACAACGTTGCAAACTTAAGTGGCTAGGAAGATGGTAATGCCCTTTCCAAAGGAAGAAGGACATTTGAAAGAGGAGAGAGAATGAATTTAGTTTTGGACATTTTGAGTTTAATGTATAGGGCATCCAGTTCAGATTATCCAGTCTTAATAAGCAGCAGAAAATGTGAGACAAAGGTCAGGAAAGGTTAGGGCTGCATAAATAGATACAATTATTATAAGCACTGAGATAACTGAATTCACAGGGGTTGATAAGAGA
This sequence comes from Myrmecobius fasciatus, assembly GCA_023553655.1. Lineage (NCBI taxonomy): Eukaryota > Metazoa > Chordata > Mammalia > Dasyuromorphia > Myrmecobiidae > Myrmecobius > Myrmecobius fasciatus. The sequence continues at coordinate 6,615 of JAJPUD010033302.1, forward strand.
TCATTAAGTGAAACAGTAAAGATGGAAAAGAAAAGAGGGCTTAAAAGATGGCCATGGAGGACACAGTAGGAGTGAATTAATGAAAGAAAATAAGAGTGATAAGTGGCATAAGGAGAGAAAATATACAATCTCCTGGTACAAGAAACAGTTAAAAAGAAAAAAAAATAAAGAGAATAAAAATGTAGGGGATGAAATGAAATATACTACATTTCAAGTGAACTGAAATCATGCTGTTAAAGAAAATACAACATAAAAAGGAAACATAGAAACTATGCTGCAAAGTGATCATAAACAAATTATATCAACATTAAATTTTTATGTTCCAAATACCTTAGCATCTAAATTCGCAAAAGAAAAATTAACTGAATTAGAAGAATATACAGGCAATCATCAATGAAATCCCTAGGAAAAACATCTCCAGGGCCAGATGCATTTACAAGTGAATTCTACCAAACATTTAAAGAACAATCAATTGCAATTATTTTATAAACTATTTGGAAAAAAATAAGTGAAATTCCTACAAAATTCCTTTTATTGTACAGATATGGTGCCAATACCTAAACCAGGAAGAGACAAAACAGAGAGAGAAAATTATAAACCAATTCCCCTAATGAATACTGATGCAAAAATTTTAAATAAAACATTAACAAAAAGACTACAACAATTTATCACCAGAATACTATGACCAAGTAGGATTTATATCAGGAATGAAGGAAGGATGAGAGGGAATAATGAATTCAGTTTTGGACATTTTTAGTTTTATCTATGGGTCATTCAGTTCAAACAATCCACTCTTTACTCATAGTTATTAAGTGTGAATTACAGGAAAACTATCAGCATAACTGACAATTTCGATAACAAAACTATCAGAAATCAAAAGATTATCTTGGGGCAGCTAGGTGGCACAGTGGATAGAGCACCAGCCCTGAAGTCAGGAAGACCTGAGTTCAAATCTGATCTCAGACACTTAACATTCCCTAGCTGTGTGACCCTGGGAAAGTCACTTAACCTCAATTGCCTCACCAAAAAGCAAAAAAAAAAAAAAAAAAGGCATAAAAGAATATCTTAACAGATGCAGAAAAAGGCATTTGGCAAATTACAACACACATTCCTAATAAAAACACTAGAGAGCATAGGAATAAATGAAGTTTTCCTTAAAATGATAGGTAGTATCTATCTAATCTATCAGCAATATATGTAATGGGTATAAGTTAAGAAGCATTACCAATAAGATCAAGATGTAACAAGGATACCTATTATCAGCAATATTTTTCAACAGTGTACTAGAAATGTTAGCTTTAACAATAAGAGGAAAAAAAATTGAAGGAATTAGAATAGGTAATGAGGAAACAAAACTATCACTCCTTGCAGATGACATCATGGTGTATTTAGAGAATCCTAGAGAATCAACTAAAAAAAACTATCTGACATAATAACATATATATCTCAATAATATAATTATAATAATACAAATATAATAAAAATAACATAATAATTTTGCAAAGTTGCAGAATATAAAATAAGCCTACATTTCATTGGCATTTCTATATTTAATCAATAAAGATCAGCAGCAAGAAATATAAAGAGAAATGACATTTAAAATAACTCTACAAAATATAAAATATTTGGGAGCCTACCTGCCAAGACAAACCAAGGAAATAAACAAACACAATTATAAAACACTATTCACACAAATAAGATCTGAGCAATTCGAAAAATATCAAATGCTCATGGGTAGGCTGAGCTACTCTAATAAAAATGACAATTCTATCTAAATTAATCAACTTATTCAATTCTATATCAATGAAAGTGCCAAAAATTATTTTTACAGAGGGAGAAAAATTAATAACAAAATTCATCTGCAAGATTAAAAAGTCAAGAATATCAAGGGAATTAATGAAAAAAAAAATGCAAAGGTAGGTGGATGGCCTAGCTATACTAGACCTAAAAGTATATACTAAACAGCAGTCATCAAAACCATTTGGTAAAAACAAAACAAAATAAAAATTTGGTACTAAAAATAGAGTGGTGGATCAGTGGAATGGGTTAGGTACACAAGACACAATAGTCAATGACTATAATGATCTACTACTATTTGATAAACCCAAAGATTCTACCTTCTGAGATAAGACCCACTATATGACAAAAATTGCTGGGAAAACTGGAAAATAGTATGGCAGAAACTAGGGATGGATCAGCATTTCATATCCCATACCAAGATAAGTTCGAAATGGGTTCATGATTTATACATGGTGATACTATAAGCAAATTAAATGAGCAAGGAATAATTTACCTGTTAGATCTTTGGAAAAGTAAGGCATATATGATCAAATAAGACAAAGAGAACATTACCAAATGCAAAATGAATAATTATGACTATGTTAAGTTTAAAAGGTTTTACACAAACAAAATCAATGCAGCTAAGATTAGAAGGGAAGCAGAAAGCTGGGAAACAATTTTTAGGAGTATTTTTGATAAAGGCCTCATTTATAAAAGATAGAGAACCAAGTGCAATTTATTAGAATAAGAGTCATTCCCCAATTGATAAATGGTCAAAGAATGTGAACAATTTTCAGATGAAGCTATTAAAGCCATCTACACTTATATGAAAAAATTTTCCAAATCACTATTGATTAGATAAATGAAAACTAAAACAACTTGGCTAAAAAGAGGAAAAGAAAAAGATAAATGTTAGAGGGTTAGAGTTAAATGTTAGAGTTAAGAAAACTCAAACACTAGTAGGAAGATGACAGGAAAAGATAATGATAAATGAAAAATGGGGGTGACTCTGGGTTCCATTAGCTCTAAAGTTTTAACATACTGGAAATGCTTCAAGTATGATTTTAACAAACAGACCAAGTTCTCTTTACAGGCAATATGACATAGGTACTTAAGACAAAGCATTTGCCTCAAATTCTGGTCTTCAACATAGGAGCAATATAATTATGGCTTTATCTCTTTGAGCTTTGTGAGACAAGTGATGCCTTCCACTTACCTATAATTCCCTCAACCAAAAGTGTCCTGTTTCATCCTTTAATTTTCTTAGAGGATTTAATTTGTCTCTCCTTGAGCATCATCATATTCTATTTTGCAAAACAATGAACCTATCTATCCCTCCCCATAACCATTAAACTATTAACTCCCTGAAAACAAGTACTATACTATATTGTTCTTCCACCTTGGTATTGTAACATCTACCATCTTCGTATTGCTGACATCACATGTCAATAACAAAAGAACTTGATAAATGTTGATTGAATTTGTTTTCTAGGCAATGAGAAAAATACAAGATTATGGGAAGAATAAATGAGATGAAGCACATGAAAATATTGAAGGCATGTACAAATACAATTAAATATTCATACAAAAATTTTCTGAAGACTGTGACTCCATAGCACAATTCTTTTCTATCCTTCTTAGCAAGGATAGTAAATGTTCAGTTGTTCTAAAGAGCAAAATAGTGAAGAAAAAAAAATCTGACTAGAACAGACAACCAGAGAACTAGTGACCACCTGATTTTTGGAGTTTTCCAAAATTATATGAGTTTTAATTAAAATATATTAATGAAAATATTGTGGAAAGACTGTGGTCAGTCCAATTCTGTGTATTTCCAAATAATTTAGAAACAAAATTTAAGGCTAACTAGGATTGTTAATATGTTCCACTGAATTTAGAATGAGAATTAAAAGTTGAACTTCCAGGGTGGAGCCAAGATGGCAGAGATCAGACACGATTCTCTGTAACCTCCTCTAACCTTCCCCTCAAACCAACAGCAGATTAAGCCTCTAGACTCGTTTTCAAGTCAAACAATCCACAATATCTGGAGTACAAAACATTTCCATAAGAAGATACCCTGGAAGAACTCCACAACAAACATGTTTCAAGGGGGGGGGGGGGGGGAAGAGGGGAGAGGGTTGTCTGTGGAACACAGACTGCAGCACAGGAAGACTGCAGTAGGCAGCTGGAGCAGGAGTTGGAGCATTGTGTCTTCCACACAACTGGAAATCTTCTGTGGGCCTCTTTGGCCTATCTGTCCTGATTATAAGCAGGTGGCTTGGAAGATCTGGACCTAGCTGCCATTATAAAGCAACCTAAAGCAATCAGTCAATCAGCAGAATTGCCCAGGACCAGGAAATAAATAAATCAATCAATCAGCAGAACAGCCCAACACCTGAAAGAACTCAATCAGCAGAACTGCCCCGGGCAAATTAAAGCAGCTATTACTCCTTTGCTTTGAACAGATCTCAAGCCTTAAAAAAAATGAATAAAAAACCAAAAAGAACTCTCATCATTGACAACTTTTATGGAGAGAAAAGAACAGACCTCATATCCTGAGGTTCCTATAGGCAAAGCAACTCCAGAAGAAGCCCCAAAGAAAGACATGAGCTGGTCCCCATGTCATAAGGCTTTCTTCGAAGATTGCATAAAGGATCTTAAAAAGAGAGTTAGAAGAAAAATGGGGAAATTAAATGAGATCACTGCAAGAAGGGATGGAAAATTGGAAAAAGAATGCAATGAACAAAAAAAATGTAATTGGACAATTGCAAAAGGAGCTAAAAAAGGTAACTGAAAAAAAATACACTAAAAATTAGAATGGAACAAATGGAAGTGAATGACTCAACACAACTTCGAGTCAGTCAAACAAAAACAAAAAAAATTAAAAATAGAAGAAAATATTATATATCTCCTAGGAAAAGCAATTGATCTGGAAAATAGATCTAGGAGAGACAATCTGAGGATTACTGGGCTTCCTAAATGCCAGGATGAAAAAAAGAACCTAGATATCATCTTACAGGAAATCATAAAAGAAAACTGCTCTGAT
>JAJPUD010033303.1:0-11436 GCA_023553655.1 Myrmecobius fasciatus
CTCTCTCTCTCTCTCTCTCTCTCTCTCTCTCTCTCTCTCTCTCTCTCTTCCCTTCTCTCTTTTTTCTCTCTTTCTCTGTCTCTGTCTCTGCCTCTCTGTACCTATCTCCCTTTTTCTCTTTCTCCCTCCCTTTGTGTCTGTGTCTGTCACTGTCACTCTCTGTCCCCTTCTCTGTTTTTTCTCTCTCTCTCTGTCTCTGTCTCTCTGTGTATCCTAATTCTTGCTCCTCGAGCGTAATACATCATTTCCCATATCTATGTCTGTGCCTTGGCCCCCAAGCTCGGTTCAGCAAGAGCAACTTAGTAATTTCCAAATCGACTTTAATAGCGTGTCTGTCCTCTCCCCGCCTCGGCCCCTCAATCAAAGGCCCGGCTTCTCAGAGATCCCTTGGCCGCGGCAGCTGAATCACATTGCTCTTTTCTCTTGGCTCAGTGCTCATTTCTTGCAAAGAGACAGTTTAAGCCGCACGCTTGACAGCGGCTCCGCAAAACTGGCAGGTGGCAACTGACAACTTCTGCCTGGCTTCCTCTAAACCTGCCAGGCTTTTCTGTGGCACAGCTCTCTCAACCAATCCGGTGCCGCCCTCGATCCCTTTGCAGAACACAGTTCTTAGATACCCAAAATTAAGGCATAGGATTGCCAAAGAAGCCAGTTACCTTGAAAGAGACTCAAGCCTCCTGAATTCAGATCTGGCCTCAGACATTTACTAGCTGTGTGACCCTGGGTGAGTCACTTCACCCTGTTTGCCTCAGTTTCCTCATCTGTAAAATGAACTGGAGAAGGAAATGATGAGCCACTCTGGTATCTTTGCCAAGGAAATGGGCTCACGAAGAGTCCGACACAATGGAGATAACTGAACAACAATGAGTTATCAGAAATAATGGGAAAGAAAAGCTCTGGCTCACAGACCCCAGTTTTTGAAACCCCACTCTAAATGGTCTACCGCTTTCTTCGTGTTCTTCCGGTGTCTTTCCAAAGATCATCTAGCTATCCCAATAATGCCTTAAAGTTTACATCTCCAACCACTTTCCTCTAAACTGAGCCAAGTTGGCTGCCTCTTCTGGAACCCCAGACCAATCTGGTGTGTCCTCGGCTCTCGACGTCATGTTGATTGGACCTTGTTCCAATCAGACTTCATCTAATTCTACAGCTTTTAAAGCTTCTCCCCCATCAGTCTCAGTGGTCCACCGTTCACAAAGCCAGCACAATTTTCCCCTTTAGGCTGAATTGTACTTTGGACAAATTTAACGTACTCATGCAGTAGAGCCTCCCCACCACCAGAGAAGTAGCCATGGACCCTTCCCTTCTTTCCTTCCCCCCCTTCTGAGGACAAACAGGGAGGACTACATTTTGGACCAGAAAACCCTAGCTAAGAAGAGACATGGCAGGGCCCGCCTTGCTCAGAAAAGGAAGACGGCGATCTTTATAGGACTCAAACATTGACTCTTTATGTGCCCGTTATCCAAGCAGCCTTTATCTTCTAGCTTGCCTCTTTAGCCTTCTCAGGCCTCCTTGCTCTGTAACTTCAGGCTTTACTACCTTCTGACTCTCCGTGTACCAAAAGTCATTTCTGCAAAGCATCCCAGCAATCTACCCCTTTCTTCTAACACAGCTGTGTATCCGTGCTAGCATAAGCCACTCCTCTGGCTGATCCAAATTGCCCATAGTCCTCCCTGGTGGGGCCATAGATCCTTTCATTGCAGGCTGGTGACTCCCATGGCCTGGGATGTATGGAGACCTATTAGGGTCTTTAATGGTTTTTTTTTGTTTGTTTGTTTGTTTGTTTGTTTTTCCCATGGTAATCTGGCAATCTGTCTTTGGATATTCCCTCTTTGATTAGAGATTTTTGTATCTAAACACATTTTTTTTTCTGCTCAGTTTCTATGAGTTTCTTTTTTTTTTTTTTATTCTTTTTGTTTTTGTTTTTGTTTTTTTTTTGCTGAGGCAATTGGGGTTAAGTGACTTGCCCAGAGTCACACAGCTAGGAAGTGTTAAGTGTCTGACACCCAGATTTGAACCCAGGTCCTCCTGACTTCAGGGCTGGTGCTCTATCCACTGCTCCACCTAGCTGCCCCTTCTATGAGTTTCTAAGTCCAGTCTCGAAATTTTACATTACCGGGTGTTCTGTGTAAGTCTACTTGTTCAGAAAATTTACAGAAAAGAGACTGTTCATTTAGTGAGCGCCTTCTATCTACCCCCCCAAATATCTGCAGAATTTTCTCAGTGTCCTTCTTGCTCAGGTGATAAGGGTCCTCAGCTCTGTCTAGGACTGTTTCCCATTCACTACTAAACATCTCCGGGGGTTCCTCAGTCTGCCAAAAACCAAGGTTTTATTGTTGGTGGAGTTGTGAAATGATTCAACCATTCTGGAATTATGCCCAAAGGACCGTAAAACCTCAGAGTCTTTGCTCCAGCAGTGTCCTTACTGGATCTGGATCCCAAAGAGATCCTAACAAAAGAAAGGGACCCAATTGTGCAAGCTCTTTTTGTGGCGGCAAAGAATTAGAAAATGAGTGGATGCCCATCAATTGGGAAATGACTTAAGTTATGGTATATCAATGTAATGGAGGATTATTGTTCTGGAAAAAATGATGAACAAGCTGATTTTAGGAAAGTCTGGAAAGATTTACAGGAACTGATTCCGAATGAAGTGAGCAGAACCAAGAATACTCAGCCACCACTAGACTGTGTGATGACAGACTTGGTTCTTCTCAGCAATTCAGGGATCCAAGGCAATCCCCCCAAACTTTGGATGGAAAGCACCATCCCATCCAGACAGAGACCTATGGAGACTGAATATGGATCAACACACACTATTTTCATGGGGTTTTTTTCTTCCTCTAACTCTATGGCCTTGGACAAATCCCTTTGTTCCTTTGAGCCTCAGTTTCTCCCTCTGTAAATTGAAATGGTTAAGCAGTAGGGCAGGTGTCAAGGCCACAGGGCAGAGAAACTTAGGGTTTCTAGCCATGGACCCTTCCCTTCTTTCTTTCCCTCCCTTCTAAATATAAACAGGGAGAAATACATTTTGTACCAGTAAACATTAGCTAAGAAGAGACATGGCAAGGGGTCACCTAGGTCAGAAAAGGACTTAATAGGACTCAAACATTGACTCTTTATGTGCCCATTATCCTAGTGGCCTTTATCTTCAGACTTTTCATCTGAAAAAAAAAACCCTATCTCCTTTCTCTTGTTTCTCCACTTGCTTAGGAGGGTCAGAGAGGACTTGATGGAAAGCCTCGGAATAGAACCTCTTAAACTGAGTGGGACCAGACAAACAAGAGGGAATCGGGAGCACAGAGTACAATTACATTTGCCATTTTCAAAGCAACAGTGTTTGGTTAAATGCAGTATTTGTCCCAATTCCAGGAAATGTTGAAAGCTGCCTATTCCCCCTGAAGCTTGAGAAGATGCTCTTCTGTCTTCCTGAGCACAGAGGAAGATGTAGGGGTCCAGTACTTGACTGGAGATTGTCAGACTGACTCATCTTTGGAAGCCTTAGGGACGATAAAACCAAAGGTTCGAGGAAGGGTGGGGAGTCATTTCGAGCACAATGAGGTGTTCTCTGTTGGAATAAAAAACTTAAGAAAGATACCCAAAGTCCTTTATAGTTCAATGATTAATGAAAAGGTCAGAAGAGAATAGCAGCAGGGGTTTGTTTATACTATAGGAAAAGTGGAAAAGACCCGGTCCATCATCCCATTTGCTTCCTCCTTACATGAAGCCATGGAGACACAAGAAAAGAGAGGGCTCAATTTGGGGAAATAAAAACCAGGGGTTCCAGGTGGACTTTATCACTTCCTTCCAGAAGCACTTTTAAGGTTCTTAGATCTATCCTCAGGGCAATTCACTGAAAGAGCCAGCGTGAGATTATGGCACTTATTTCTACCAAGGGGACACTGAGGCTCAGAGAGAATTTTTTAAATAATATTACACAATTATTAATAATAATAACATGCAATGTGGAACTAGAGGCACCCTCCGATCACTTAGGGGCTGATAAGGAATGGTCATATCATCCCAAAGAGGTGTAATGCTAAACAAGGGGCCAGAGGATATGGCCCCTTTAGGCTGAATTGTAGACCGAATCAATTTAACATACTCATGCTATGGAGTCTCACCACAGCCAAATTGCTTCTCTGGTGTTCACAAGCGTTCTTGCCATGTGACTTCAGGTCACCCCAGTCCTGCAACTCAACCTGTAGGGATAGGGAATTGGACTTGTGATTTTGCTGTGGAGGGATGCCATTGATATAAGGAACTCCTCTCCCAAAGGAGGTCTCCAACTGTTCTCCTTTTAGCAAGTTGGTGGGGACACTAAGAGGAGGAGCGAGTTACCCAGAGTCATCCAGTCAGGATGTAAGAGACAGGGATTGAATCCAGGTCTCTCCTTTCTCTCAGGTCAGGCTTGCTCAAATATTAGTACTGCAATTCGCAGGTCTGACGCTGCACCACATCCTGCTGCCTCATTTTACCTCCAGGAGGCAATTTCTTCATGTGTAAAATGAAGGGAATCCTATCTGTATTTCTTATCTTCCCTCCCAAAGGGTCTTTCACCTCATAAGGGGATCTGCCCTATTACCTTGGCCATTCTCTCTCCCTGAACTTCAGCTGCTTCATCTGGAGGTAATGGAGATTCTGATAATTCTCACCCCTCCTAGCAACTCTTGGTGTTGGAGGGAGGACAGTCTGGCAACTGGAAAGGGCTAGAGCAGTGAGGGCTCTAAAGCTAAGATTCCTCTCTCCCTGGCCAGCAATGGATTAATTTCTTTTTTTTTTTCATTTTCAATAATATTTTGATGTAGTTTTATATCACTTATATGATATAATTAATATATATCATATACATGATATATATAATGTATAAATATCATATATATTTATAGAAAAGATAGTTTTCAGCATTCATTTTGGTAAGATTTTGAATTCCAGTTTCTTTCTCCCTCCTTCCCTTCCTTTCCTTCTCCCGAAGACAGCAAGCAATCAGATATAGGTTATACATGTACAATCATTCTAAATATATTTCCGTATTTGTCACATTATGAAAGAAAAACCAGAACCAAAAGGAAAAAAATCGACAAGAAAGAAAAAGCAAATGAACAAACTAACAAAAAAATGAACATAAGTTTGCTTCGATCTAGTCTCTGGATGTGGGTGCCATTTTCCACAATGGACTAATTTCTTCCCCTAGAGGATGCATCCTTGGATTCTCCTGGGCACATTTGAGCACAGCTTCCCCAGATGTGGAGGACACCCAAGGTCCAAGAAAGCTTTTCTATTCAAGCACTCTATAGAGAATGACAGGTTACTGACAGCTCAGCTCCCCTTCCATTTTTCTAAGTTTCTAACTGTCCTTTTTCCAGAAGCCAAAAGAGGTGAGGACAGAGAGTTTGGGGTGTAGAACCAGAGGAGCTGAGGGTAAATGAGGTGGGATCATGGTAGTGTAAGAAGAGCACAAGCTCTGGAGTCAAAAGAGCTGGATTCAAATCCTGCTTGCGCTACTCACTACCAATGTGACTTTGTACAAATTACAACCTCCTCAACTCTCCTTTATAAAATGAGGGGGTTGGACTTGATGGCCTCTGAGAGCCCTCCAGCTCTAGGCCCAGGAGCTTGGGTTATGAAAGTGCCCTTGTCTATGAAGATTCAATAAGTAAATAAATAACTAAATATGGGATCCAGCGGGTAAATACAAAGTGGGGCGGGAGTTGTCAAACAGGCAGAAGCCCCACCCAGGAGATGGTGTCTGAGTGGAACTTTGAAAGAAATTAGCTATTCTCAAAGTGGGAGGAGAAGAGGGAAGATATTCCCAGGAAGAAACATGGCTAGTGCAAATGCATGGGGACTAGAGATGGAGGAGGGCCGGTGAAGAAACCATATGGGCCGGATCCTGAAGGATTTGTTGTAAGGCTGCAGGAAGCCTCAAAAGGGAGGCCGGAGCCAGATGGCGAAGGGTTTGGTATGCCAAATAGTCTACCTTTCTGGGCTCATTTCCTTCTTTGTAAAAGGACAGGGGAAAGTCAGATGACCACCATTAAGGCTTCTTCCGACCCATGGATATTCCTCCTACTCTCCCCCTGCCCCCAATGTTCAAAGAGTCAGGCAGTGGAAGGATTCTTCCTTGCTTCAGACCGATACTTTCCTTTGGGTCGGTATTTCCCAGTACAGAAGCTCCCTCCATTGCTGCGCTCTAGCAACTCATCTGTGACTGAAATGACTCGTCACAGCTACTCTGTGGAGAGGGGCTAAAGACAGCTCAGATGGGCTCAAGAGAACCGACTTACATTTTCAGTTAGAGTATTTACAGCTCGGAAATGAGCAAATGCTTCACAGCAGACCTTGATTGGTTTGGTGATTAAAAAAGTAATGGAGAAAATGTGAATGATGCAGGTTTAGTGTGTCATGGGTATTTTTTTTTTCTAGAGAGCCAGTTGTTAAACATTTATCAGCCTCTTCCTGCTATGATACGTCAAAGGTAGAAGCTGAACCCAAGTTTTTCCAAAGTAACAATATTATAATAATTAACTCATTTTAGTTGTCATCGTTTAGTCATTTTTCAGTTGCGTCTGCCTCTCCATCACCTCATTTGAGGTTTTCTTGGCAAAGATACTGGAATCATTTCCCATTTGCTCCTCTAGTTCATTTTATTACATATAAGGAAACTGAGGCAAACAGGGTCAAGTGACTTGCCCGGAGTCACACAGCTAGTAAGTGTCTGAGGCCAAACTTGAGCTCAGTAAGATGTCTTTTTGACTCTACCCACTGCAGTACCACCTAGGTGCCCTCAAAAACACGTTTCCCTCCTTTGTTGCTTCATAGGGTGTATAGTAAAGGAAAAGTTAGGAGTGGGAATCACACTTACTCTCACTCCCCATTTAAAAAAAATCCTAAATTCAGGAAGAAGATGGGGATCTCTGCCTTAATTTACATTAAGATTTCTATTTATATCCAGCTACCTGGCCTCTTTGTAGTGGTAGAGGCCAAATTCAGGTTACCAGAAATGTTTGGATACAAAAAACAGCAGAGTGTATATTAGAGTATATCCAGGAACCAGGAGGGGAAATTGAGGAAAGAAGAAACCCTTTTCGTGTAATTTCTCTCCTTCCTTAGGGAAATAGCCACAGAGGGTGGTATCGGCCCGATTCTTCGTCTCAGCAGATGTAGGACCTCTGTCTGCCTTCTCTGTTAAGTTAAGTATTGCTTTCCCTTCTCCTTCAACTATTTGTTCTGCTTCTTTGGGGCTCACACCTGCGTGTTCTCGCTTCTTTCTCTCTACTGTCAATTCTTCAAAATCTCTCGGGTTCTAAACTCCCTCCCTGATTTGATCCAGACCACAGAGGGAACTGCCAGCTCCCTCAGCCAATCAGAAGCAATTTTCGGGTGGCCCCTACTTGAATTAGCTTTGATTGATTCAAAGAGGTGTCCAGACCTTTGGTACCTCGTTCAGATTGATTGATGTGATCAATACATGTTCTTCCATGACAAAAGTAATTACTTTGAAGTGAAGTAGGCTGGTCAATGGTGCCCCATTTTTACACTGACTCCAAGGCCAATGCTATTTACACTATATCACTGTGAACAGCCTTTGAAAAATGATCCATCCCTACATTCATTCATTCAATTCGTCCAACATATACAGTGTCCAGAGCCCTGGGGATTAAAGGGCATGGAAAATCGAAGAAGGCTTTTGATGCAAAATCTGGAGCGATCCACAGACTTCAGGGATGTCCATCACTCTCCAGAGTGGTGGGTTTGGAACCCATGGCTTCCCAACTCTCTTTAATGCGCTTAATCAAGCATCATTGTGTATCATGTGCAAGTGAATAGCTCTGTCAGAGTCTCAACTTCCCTGTCTAGAAAATGGCAAGAATAATGTATGTATTCCTTGACTTGCCTCATAGGGCAGGCAGGAAGAACATGCTTTAGGAACTGCACAGTTGCACTCTTGCACCACTGAGGGCAGTGCCATCATAGATTGATTTGCAACAGCCTCTCAAGAGCCGATGCATACATAGGAGTATTGTCCTTTACTGCACTAGATTTTAGATCCTCTGAGTGAATTTGGGCAAGTCAATTCAGTTCCCCTGGACTCAGTTTCGCCATCTGTAAAAGAAAGGGGTTAGACAGAATGGCTTCTGCCATCCCTTATACTTCTATGTCCAGCACCATGGAGAAGTCACTTAATTCTTCGTTTCCTCCTCACTAAAGTCAGGGGGATAGCCTCAGAAGCCCATTTTTTTATGGCTCGGCCTCTAGGATGCTACATTTAACACTTGAGAAGATATTTCAGATCCCAGGCCTCGATTTCCCCCTCTGTAAGACAATATGGCCATTACGGTCTCTTCCCATTCTAGACCTATGACCCCATGCAGTTCCTATCATTTCATGTTGCTGGGAATCAATCTGATGTTCGGTAAATTAAGAAGCTTGGATGTGACGACTTTTGGAGTCCCTCACATCTCAATGTCTAGAATGTCAAGAAATCCTAGGCAAATCATTCCATCTCTCTCGGTCTCAGTTTCCTTCTGTGGAAAATGAAAAGAAGGACTACATGGCCTCTGAGGTCCCTTCTACTTTAAAATTTAAGACCATATTTGGATCTTGAACAAGTAATATTTATTGCTTAAACCTCAGTTTCCTTCTTTGGAAAATAAGGTGATTAGTCCAGAAGACTTCTGAGGTCCCTTACATATCTAAGTCTAAAATGATATGAGTGACCCAGTCTAAGTCATATCATTTCTCTAGGTCTCAGGTTCCAATTTGATAATATAGTTCAACTCTAGCTTCTGAGGTTCCTTGTGTATCTAAATCCAGGTTTATATGACTGAACCGGGCTAAGTCACATCGCTTCTCTGGGCCTCACTTCTACCTTTTGCAAGATAGCGCTAAATTGTCTCTCTGTCCCACCCTTTTCATCTCAAGATCAAAGATATTTATAACCCTGAACAAGTCATTTCCACTGCCTGAGCCACCATTTTCTCCTTTGTAAAATAGGTGAGTTGTGCTTGATGTACTAAGGTCTCTTCTAACTCTAGCTCTATAACCTTTTTGTGACCTGGTATCAGTCACTTCATTGCTTGGGGGCTCAGTTTCCTTCTCTGTAAAATAAGACCATTCTGAGCTCCCTTATGGCTGTATGGAAGGAATCAAATGAGTTACCCTGAATTTTCCTGGGTCCCAAATTCCTGCTCTGTAAAATGAGAATCCGACTCAATGCTCCCTACTCACATTAAGTTGTTTTTTCAGTCATGGCCAACTCCATGTGAGCCCATTTGGGGTTTTCTTGGCAGAGATGCTATTTAGTTCTCCAGCCTCTGAGTTTTTAAGAGGCAAACAGTGTAAAGTGACTTGTCCAGGGTCATATAGCTAGTCTGAGGCTGAATTTGTACTCAGGAGGAGGAGTCCTTCTACTTCCAAGCTCAGCACTGTATCCATTGCAGCATCGCCTAGCTGCCCCTTAATGCCTCCCATTAAATTTCAAGACCGATGATGTTATGTGTGACATTGGGCAAGTGACTTCAATTCCCTGTGCCTCGGTTTCCTCTTCTGTAAAACAAGATGGCTTTCTAGGTCTCTTTTCACTTCAGATCAATGTGGTTTTACATGGCTTGCATTCAAGCATTTCATGTCCCTGGGTCTCACTTTATTCCTTTATAAAAAGAAGGGGTTGTTATAAAGGGCCTCGGGCTTACTTTTGATCTCCAGACCTTGGATATGATGTGTGATTTTGGACGTGTTACTTTTTCTTTCTAGACCTCCATTTTCTTTCCTATCAAAAAAAAGATGGTTACACTAGATGGGCTATAAGATCCCTTACAGTTCTGTATCTAGAATCATATGAGTGACTCTGAGACAGTCACTTCATTTTGATGGGTCTCAGTTTCCTTCTCCGTAAAATGAGTAAGTTTGCCTAGCCAGCTTATGAAGTCTGGCTCCATAGCAGTTCTTAGTTCAATCATTTCATTTCCCAAACTTCTTTTTCCTCTTCTGTACAATAAGGTCGTTGAACTCAATGGCCCCTTTGGAACCCAGGATCTAAACTATCACATGTAATCTTGGACAAGTCACTTTCACTGCTTGTGTTCTATCAGGCCTAGTTGACATCCTAGATCTCTTCCTGCTCAAGAGCTCTGATACTTTATGCAACCTGAATTTCTATCTGGGTCTCAGTTTCCTTCCTTGGAAAATGAGGTGCTTGGGCAAGTCTAAAACTCAAATAATATAAGTAACCCAGGCATGTCACTTTACTTTTCTGCACCTCAGTTTTCTCCTATGAGAGCACAGGGTTGGAGTAATGGCCTCCAAGAACACCCTTTACAACTCAAAACCAAGGATGTGATGTGTGACATTTTCCAAGTCTTCATCTCTTTGGGTCTCAGTTTCCTTCTCTGTAAAATGAGGGAGTTAGATTTAATGGAACCCAAGGCACCCCATTACACCTCAAGACCAAAGATACTATGTAGACTGTAGGACAGGCCATTTTCTTTCTCCAGGGCTCAATTTCTTCCTTAGGAAAATAAGAGTGTTCTTAAGATGGTCTCAAGTTTCACAGATGAGGAAATTGAAGCAGGCAGCAGTTAAGCGACTTCCCTAGGGTCACACAGCTGGTAAGTATCTGAGGCAGGATTTGAATTCAGTTCTTCCTTTCTAATGGGCCACCTAGCCATTTCTAGCTACATAGTAATAACCATATAGTAGATGTATACTAAAATCCTGTTTAGGATGACATGATGATATACGTAGAGAACCCTAAAGACTCAACTAAAAAACTACTAGAAACAATTCACAACTTTAGCAAAGTTGCAGGATTTAAAATAAATCCACATAAATCATCAGCATTTTTATATATTACCAACAAAGTTCAGCAGCAAGAGATACAAAAAGAAATTCCATTCCAAATAACTGTTGATAGTATAAAATATTTGGGAATTTATCTGCCAAGGGATAGTCAGGAACTATATGAACTAAACTACAAAACACTTTCCACACAAATCAAATCAGACCTAGTCAATTGGAAAAACTTAAAATGCTCATGGGTAGGCCGAGAGAATATAATAAAAATGACAATACTACCCAAATTAATTTACTTATTTTGTGCCATAGCAATCAAACTCCCAAGAAATTATCTTACAGATCCTAGAAAAAATAGTAGCAAAGTTCACCTGGAAGAACAAAAGGTCAAGAGTTTCAAGGGAATTGATGAAAAAAAAGGCTGACGATGGTGGACTTGCTGTACCAGATCTAAAACTATACTACAAAACAGCGGTCATCAAAACCATTTGGTACTGGCTAAGAAATAGAGTAGTCGATCAGTGCAATAGGATAGAATCACAAGACAAACTAGGCAATAACTATAGCAATTTGGTTTTTGATAAACCCAAAGACCCCAGCTTTTGGGATAAGTATTCACTATTTGACAAAAACTGCTGGGAAAAC
>JAJPUD010033305.1:0-11433 GCA_023553655.1 Myrmecobius fasciatus
TCTCAGAAGCCCCTTCCAATGAGCTCCGAATACAGTCTCTCTAAGTTTTCACCCTTCATGTTCTTCATCCCCTTAAACTCACTCTCTGCTCCAGCCAAACTGGCCTTCCTGCTCCTACCCACAATTCTCCTGTGATGGGATTCATAGCTTTCCTTCTAAAATAAACTCTCCCCACATGGTCCTTAGGCTTAAAGTGAGTTAATCATTATGGTAACAGAGGGACATAAATCTCTCATTTCCATGCCTTTGCCCCAGGCTGGCCCTTACAACGCTGTCTCCTTACCTCCATCTCTTAGAATCTCTGACTTTGTTCAAAGCACATCTCTGGGAAGCTTTCCTTGATTTTGCCAGCTCTCTGGGCCCCAAATTACCTTCAGTTTACTGATGATTGATTGTAAGGGGATCATACATTTTTGACTTGTGACTGCATATTACCTAGTATACACGAAGTGCTTAATAAATGCTTTTTGGTAGACTGATTCTAGTCTGCCATCACTGATGACTGTCAAAGATTAGATAGTCCTTCATGTTTCTTTCACGTTGAAGAGAATCATCCAATTGGAAGGGGGATAGTTCCTACTCATATTCCAACAGCCTCTTATCTTTGTCCTTTCCTTTTTTGGGGGGAGGAGGGGAAAGAAACAAGCATTTGATTGCTATTTGTTAAAATGAAAGTAGAACATGATACGAATAACAACAGCTTTGGCAGCTTTTCATAGTAGAGAGAGGACAGAAATGAATCTGAACTACCTTGCATTAGGGCTGTGCTTAGAGCCACATCATAAATTTGGCCCTGGAAGTGGTCTCTATCCCATCCTCTCTTTCAGTTGAGAGGTAAAGTGTCTTGCCCACACAGCTAGTAAATGGGATTCAAACCCACATTTGCAGATTCTCCAAAGCAATTTTTTTCCACTGGATGAATGAGCACATCAGTAGAATACAATCTCCTTGAGTGCGTTTTTTGGGGTCCCTGTATCTGCAGTTTGGGGCACACTTGATGTGTTTGTTTGTATTGGGGAAATAAAGATGGGGTCAGACTAGGGGGTCTGAAGTCCCTTCACTCTTCAGCAGTTTTCTCACTTTCTCAGGGGGATGAGAAGAATCTGCAGGCCTATTTTGGCTCCCACTGATCCTATTCTCTCTGATTTCCAAGTAGAGCCCAGATATCTTTGTAAATTAAAGAACACATGGCGATCAGGAGGGAGCCAGGTGTGTCTTGTTGGATTTTACAGGCCAGTCAGTCCTTCGCCTCTGATTTTACTACATCAGTGATTAAGGTCAGGGGGAAGCCTTTCCATGTGTTCATCTGTCCTTGGTTATTTATTCAGGCCTTGTAACTTTGAAATAGAAACTTGAATTGCATGAGGCAGAAGAGGGAAGGAGGATGAGGGAGTGGAAAGAGAACCATTCTTTGTCATTGCTTTATACCCTTTCTGGGTATGTGGCTTGTTCAGAAATAATGGCCCTAGATAGAGGGGAGAACACTAAATTTGGAAGTAGGAAAATCTGAATTCAAATCCTTCCTGAGGGATATACAAACTGAGACATTGGACAAGGTCTTGAACCTTTCTGGATCTCCATTCCCTCATCTTTAAATTTAGAGCAATAGTTATCTTACATTATCCCAACAGCCTTGTAAAGTTATGTCAAACTTAAAACAATGCAAATATTAGCTGATGTTATTGGATTGAAAAACAATTAGGGGAAGTATTTCAGACTTAGGATTTCATCAACATGAGGGAAATCCTGGATGGAAATTCTCCCACTTCCATACACTGAATGTCTCTGTGATTTAAGTGACTTGTCTACAGTCTCACACAGTCAATTTCAGAAGGAAGACTTGGTCCCCTGGTCTTCTTGACTCCAAAGCAGGCTCTCTATCCACCAGGATGGTCTTCTGTTTACTATGTCAAGTTACATGATGTTGAAAAAGCAATGGTACCCAATTTTGCCTGGTATCAGATAGGTATGCTTGGTTGTAATTTTTCTATTCAAACTCCAGTTTCAGTGGAAGATATAGATGAGCTGCCATTGGAAAACAAAGGGTCCTACTTGGTATAATGGAAAGAATAGTGTATTTGGATAAAAAACAACCTAAACTATGATCCTCATATCATTTCAAAGCAATTCTTACCTCTAGGCCAATTCTTTGAACTCTTAGTTTCTTCATCTGTCAAATGGGGATGATTCCTTCTTGTAGGAATTAGAATATGTATTGTGCTCTACTGGACCCTTAGTTTCTTCATGTCAGATGACTCCTTGTAGGAATTTCTGTCATTTCTTGATTTCTTCTTGTAGGAATGGGCATGATTTCTTCCCATAGATACTAGATTTAATGATCTCTTGAGTTCATTGTTCTCTTTTGAAATTCTTTTTTCTTTTCTTTTCTTTCTTTCTTTTTTTTTTTTTTGCTGAGGCAATTGGGGTTAAGTGACTTGCCCAGGGTCACACAGCTAGGAAGTGTCTGAGGCCAGATTTGAACTCAGGTCCTCCTGACTTCAGGACTGGTGCTCTATCCACTGCGCCACCTAGCTGCCCCTATCTTTTGAAATTTTCAAAGGAGACAGATAAGCAACTTGGTAGTTGATGAGGTCATCGATTTGGGTAGGTTCTAAATAGAAGTCATAGGTTCCAAATTTGCCCCCATATTTTTCAGATGAGGAATTAAGGCCCATAGGGCTTAAGAGGCAGTAAATGGAGCTGGGTTTCATATTCAGACCTCTGAATATTCATTGCTCTTTTGATAGTGTGTGCTGTCTCTCCTAAAGTTCTAAGATTTACCTTGCAGGTGGGGATGAGCTAAGCCTGGAAGAATCATAGACTTAGAGCCAGAAAGGTCCTCATAAGTCATGGAATCAATGTTCTAATACCATAGATAAACTGACAGTTAAGTGACCTGTTCCACATCACAAGTTCATGGTTAACTGAGGCAACATTTGAAATTGGGTCTTCCTAACTTTAAGTCTAGGGCTCAACCCATTAAGTAGCTAGCCTCTCTGGTTCTCAGTTTTCTAATCTATTAAATGAGGGGACTGGATAAAATGACCTCCCTTTCAGCATTCAACCTATGATCTCTAAGAAATGATTATTGGTTTCTTTCTCTTTGGGAGGGACATTTGTTGACATTCTGCGTAACTTAAGCTTCCATTTATTGAAATTTCATTTCTTTAATCTGGTGGGTTCTCCCTTCCTAGAGTAACAGGGTCAGAAGAAGCTATCTCTGGCCTGGAAGACAGTAAGTTTGTGTATGGTATTGCCTTACTTTCATGTCCAGTACAAGCAGGAAAAATGGCACAGGATACGGTCCTCCCTCTAGCCCCCCTCAGTTGAATATTTGGGTTGTCAAGCTATGACAGCTGCCTACCATCTTCAGCAGAGTGGAATTTGTTATCCTGCCCTGTTTCCTTGAAATCTATACACAGTGCAATTGTCGAGGGAGCCCTGCTGTCCCTGAAGACAGAAAAACAACTTTGAACTCATGATGGGATCCGCCATCATACCTGGCACATAGTAGGAGCTTAAAATGAGGCTTGCTGACTTGATCTGTTACTCTGGACAGCTAAAACCAGGACTAGGAGATTCTGGGAGGGGATCAAAACAGACACGGATGGAAGTCGACTCTGGCGAATGCTGGAGGCATTTAGCCTAAGTCCCTGGTTTAGGAAGGACTGAATTTTCTTTATATCTGTTGGTTTAAGCAAAAAATGCTTCTGGGAGATCCGCGGGATTAGGATACAGGATGTTGGAGGAATTTTGACATCTTGCCAGCATTTAGGGGTTTTTTCCAGTAGTTGCAGGTTGTGAGCAGCGGAGGCTTGAATTGTGCTCTTGGGAGCCTAGATTTAGACCTGGAAGAAGGAAGCCATCTGCATTTAGAGATGAAAAAAACTGAAGCTTCAAGAAGGGATCTCCCATAATTCTCTAGGTAGTTGGTATTACACAATTAGCCTTTCTAGGTAAACTCTAGAAATCAGAGGCAGAACCAAGTCAGAGAACTTTAGAACTGAAGAGACTTTGAGCCAGTAGCCTAGAAACATGGGCCCCCCTACATTTGTAGATAGAATGTTGAAAAGAGACTTTCTAGTCAAACCCATTTATTTTTTCAGATGGGGAAAATTAAGGTCCAGATAGCATGGGGAGTGTTTGAGTGATTGTTTTTCTCTTAACTCTCCCCCTCAAACACATTGTGATGCTGTCTGTTTGAATAACTAATTCTACTGGACTTACGGTTTACTAGACTATGAACTCCATAAAGTCTAAAGGTCTAGTGCTAGAAAGGGACCTCAGAGGTCATCCAGTCCAATCCCCTCATTTTCAGATGAGAAAATAGACCTACATAGTATTTTGGCCAAGGCCACACAGGTGGCAGTGTGGATAGATTACCCAATTTGGCGTCATCAGAAAGACTTCTGTTCCTGGGTCATAATCTGACCTCAGTTGTGTGACTCTGAGCAAGTCACTTAATTCTATTTGCCTCAGTTTCCTCATCTGTAAAATAAGCTGGACATGGCATACCATTCCAGTATCTTTGCCAAGAAAATCCAAAATGGGATCACAGAGAGTCAGACTTTCCTAAAAAAATCAAAAAACCCCAACAACACACAATTTAGAAAGTCATCTAAAGAAGCATAAATAACTTCATCTCTCTAAACCTCAGTTTCCCCTTCTATAAAATGAGGATTATAATCACTTGCACTCCTTACCTTATGAGATTGTTTTGAGGAAAGCACTTTGTAGTCTTTAAAGTGGTATATAAAGTTGAAGTCATTCTATGACTTCTTGGGTCATCACCTTGTAGATTATTTCTCTAACATTAAATACTGGCTGGTGGAATGGGACTGGGAGGCTGGCTAGCTGTCTTTACACATTAGAAGGCAGTGTTGCCCCAAGGAATCAAAGGACCAATTAATTAATCACGTAGCATTTTATTTTATTTAACATTTTTAAATTTTTTTTCTGGTTACACATGTATATTAACTTTTTTTATGAATCTTTATGAATCATGTTGAGAGAAAAATCAGAACAAAAGGGAAAAATAGAGGGAAAAAAACAGAAAAAAGAAGTGAAATATAGCATGTATTGATTTACTACATTCAATCTCCAAAGATCTCTTTCTGAATGCAGATGGTGTCTTCTATCCAAATGTTTTTGGGTTTGCCTTCGATCACTGAGAAGAACCAAGTCTGTCATAATTGATCATAGCACAATCTTGCTGTTACTGTATACAATGTATTTCTGGTTCTACTTGTTTTGCTCAGCATCAGTTCACATGAATCTTTTTTTTAATAGGATAATAATATTCCATTCATTACCTTCACATATCACGCAACTTATCCAGTCATTCCCTAATTTATGAGCATCTACTCATTTTCCAATTCTTTGCTACAAAAAAGAGCTGTATGTAGCATTTTACTAAGTATTCACTATGTGTCAGGAAGGTTGCAAAGGGGATACAAAGAAAGTTAAAAAAAAAAGTTTGACCCACAAGTCTCCAGTCTAATTGGGAAGACAGTACACATCTGTGAAAACCAGATAAATACATGCTGAATAATTGTCATGAAGAAGGCAGTAGCAGCTGAGGGATATGAGAAAAAGCCTCCTATAGAAGGTGAAGGAAGTTGGGGAAAATAAGGAGGAAGTTTTCTAGCCATGGGATAAAGTGCTGTGTGGGAAGGACCTGCAAGAATACTAGAGTGTGATCAACAACAAGATTATGTGATGATCAATTGTGATGGACTGGTGATTTGAGGCAATTTCCATAGACTTTGTGATGGAAAGTGCCATCCACATCCAGAGAGACAACTATAGAGATGGAAAGTGGATCAAAGCATAGTATTTTCATTTTTTTGGTTGTTTATTTGCTTAGTTTTTCCCCCCTTTGATCTGATTTTTTTTTTTGGCATAACATGACAAATATAGAAATGTGTTTAGAAGAATTGCACATGTTTAACCTATATCAGATTCCTTACTGTCTAGGGGAGGGAGAAATCTGAAACATAAGGTTTTACAAAGGTGAATGTTGACAACTATCTTTGCATGTTTTGGGGAAAATAAAAAGCTATTTAAAAAAAGATACTAGTGTGTGGTGTGAGGAATGAAGGAAAGGAAGAGAGGAGGGTTAAATGTTAAAGGACTTTGTATTTCATCCTGTTGGTAATAGGAGATTCCTGGAGTTTAATGAGTAGGAGGATGATATGAAACTTACATAAGCTTTAGGAAAATCATTTTGGGATCATTGATTTAGGTGAAGAAAATGTTAGTTTATCGTTCAGTTGTTTTTCAGTCATGTCTGACTCTTTGTGACCCTGTTTGGGATTTTTTTGGGCAAAGATTCTGGAGTGGGTTGCTTTTTACTTCTCTGGTTTATTTGACAATAAACTGAGGCAAAGAGGGTGACATGACTCCTTGGATCATGTAGCTAATAAGTGTCTGACTCTAGACCTGGCACACTATCTGCTGCACCACTTAGCTGCCTTGTTAGTTTGGGGAATATAATAATGTAGGAAATTCATCTTCTCTTAGGGTCCAGGAAGGACTTCTCTCACCACCTTGGAATAGTGGTCAGTGGATGGAGGAAACGTCTGGGAGGAAGGGAGGGAAGAGAGAAAGAAGAGAAACACATGGGAATGTCAGTTTGGAAATGGGTTGACCAGAATAAATCAGTCCCAGTCCTTCACCCCAGGGAGGGAGCGTAGGACGAGAGGGAGACCACCAGCTTCTTTCTTGGCTTGGTTCTGAGCCTGAACTTGGAATTGGGAGGTAGCTGGCTGAAATTTCTGCCATTTCCATGTGGTCTTGTGTGTACTACAAATAAGGGGAAGAGAACCAAGGAGGAGAAAATCCCTTTCACTGGTTACTCCAAGGAGAGGAGAAAAGCAGACCTTAAGCTGGATGCCCTCTGCCATGTTGGATATGCCATGGCCAGTTCAAAGAAACCATGCCCCAGCTCCCTGTCCCTGATCAGTAGGGAAACAAAAGCTCTAATTGTTTCCAAATGGGACGGAGGAAAGCTTTTTTACACAGCTGGTTCCCAATTGGCACTTCATTAAAATAGAGACACAGAGTGAGAGAACCATCTTTTCTTTGTAAGAGCTGATTTCTGTTCCATATTGTCACCTCCCGACTTGGCCAGTGATCCATGCCAGTCTCCTTCCCACCAGGCAGTAGGTGTCCCTAAGGCAATGAAGCCTACCACACCAGACCCTCATCTCATTAAAAAAAAAAAAAAAAAAAAACCAACACCCGGTTCCAATTGGCCTCTAATTGGTTTCGTTCCTGGCTCTGCCTCTTGCTGGATGGAAAGCCCAATCTTTTTGGGTGCTCCTGAAAACGTTTGCAAATAGCCATGTCCAGTGGGGATCCATTAGATCCATTCTGGCTTTGCAGGGCAGGGAAAGGCAACAGTAGAAAGCTAAAGCCCAAGAGGAAGGGAGAAAGGGTGTGTGTGGGGGATTTACTCACATCAATTTCCTATCAATCTGTGACATTAGGACTGTCCAAACTTCCTGTTTTGGTTTGTTGGTGGTAGTTTTGTCAGGATGAGGGAGGTTTTCTGAGGAGTCAGTTCATATGATTATTAGTATTTCTGAGAAATGCTGGATTTATCTCTTCATTCTCTCAAAGATATTGGGATGCTATCTGGGATTAACCGAACCACTAATTCTAGTTCAGTTTATTAGATTGTAAACTTCATGAAGGTAGATTTCAATACTCTATTCCAGGGGTTCTTAAACTGCTCCAGAGGGATTTCAGGGAGTCTTGGATGAACTTGGACGGGCAAAGAAATATTTTTGTTAGCTTCTGATCGACATTGAGCATTTCCTTCGGTTATTTACAAACACGATTCCGAGATGGGGTCCATATAAGCTTCTCCAGACTGGTGAAGAAATATTTATTTCTTTGTTTTGCCAACGACATATGATAGGCAGACCCCACTCTCTCCACATCCTTGCTTTCTGGAAGTTTACATGATGCTGGGAAATGAGGAAGGGGAACCACGAGCACAAATTTTGCATAGAACAATGAGGAGGTCCTTTCAGGCTGTGATCCCATGCTCCCCTCTTGGTGGCTGGCACAATGGTTGGTCCAGAGGAAGTCATCCTTGCTTATTTACAGTCACAGGTTCATAACTCTTCAGCTGGAAGGGACCTTAGAAATCCTCTCTTCCAATCTTCCCATTTTACAGGAAAGGAAACTTAAGGCAACTCATTCATTGACCTGTTTTAACCATTTTTTACTAAAACCCCTTACATAAGTCCAAGGACAAAACGAATTTTTTTGCCTTTGACTGTTCTCCCGAAGTCGCAGCTCATTCCTAAAGCTTGAGGGTAGGATGTTTGGAACAGAAATAGGAGTTGGAGGAATTCCCTGTTGAAAACCTTTTGGCTTTGCTCAGCCACGTCCTTCAAGGTGTTTCCTGCCTGCAAATCGCCCTGACCAGTTACAGCTGGCACAAAATGGAGCCTGTACAGGCAGGACACTGGGATCTCCTGCAGGCATGTGGTAGGCACGGGTTTGTTTGGTTTATTTTTTTGGAGGGGCCGAGAAGGCAAGGGGAGGATGAAGGGAAAAAAAAACACTGCCCAAGTAAAAGGATTGAATAGGCTTCTGTTTGAAAACCAGAATCTCTGGGACTGGGATGTGAGTGATGTTCCTAGATCTGAAGGGAGCAGGCAAAACAGGGTGGACTCAGAATCTGGGGAAAATGGCATATCTGTCAGATCATCTTTGTCAAGGGAATCCTGAGAAACACCACTCAGCAGAGAAAGGATCCAAAATTGCCTTCTATTTCAAGGATCCCAAAGAGCATTATGGATCAGCCATATTCCTGTGGTTTACCTTACCTAGAATGATGCACAGAAGTTTGTGGGAATCACTCCCCATCTTTATTATAGATGCTTGGGATTTCCTCTTGAGAAAAATCCCCTCTAGCAAAGCAGATGAGCCTCTCTGCTCAACAACTGGGGGTGTCAGACAATTGTCTAAAGCATTAGCAGTTTGGGTGACTTTCCCAAAACACACAGCTTATAGATATTAGAGGCAGCCTTTGAAGCAGCCATGGAACTGACAAATGGCCATTCAGCCTTTCCCTGAAGACACCTAGTCAAGGGGACCCTCACCACTTCTCATTATAGTCCCTTCTCTTCTGTATAGAAGTCTCTGATAATGCAGAGGATGGAAGGCTGGGCCAAGAGCTGCACAAACCTGAGTTTAAATCTGGCTTTGGTGACTTCATCTAATTCTAGCCTACTAGACTAGACCCCTTATCTGTGCTCTGATTCTCTTAGGGACTTCCAATTTTTTTAAAAAAAGCATTTGATGGGGGAGCAAGATGGTGCAATGGAGAGAGTACCAGCTCTGGAGTCAGGAGGACCTGAGGTCAAATGTGACCTCAGATATTTAACAAGTGTGACCCTAAGCAAGTCACTTAACTCCAATTATTTCACAAAAAAGCAATTAATTTGAAAGTTAAGGTAAAATGACTTTGGGACCCATATAGATATTTGGAATTGTCCCCAAGGTCTTGCAGTAAGAAAATCCATTTTTACCAGTTTACTGGAGTGGGCAATTCCTAGTTTCTCAATCAATCCAAGATAGAGACAGTTTTGAGAGGTACATTTCTTCTTCACTATTTCTCCTCTGCCTCTATGATGGTGGCCTTCCTAGCCTTTGTGATAAAATTCTTGTCTATGAATACTCCCATAAGTCTGCCTGACATGTAGGGATAGGAAGAATGGAAGAGAAAATTCTTTGTTGCCAGTGGAGAATATGAACTATCTTCTGGTTGTCCCTTGCTCTATCAACTTGGCCATCCTGATTCCTTTTCCAATCCTATGATTATGGCTTTTTTTCTGTGTGTGACTTATTTACGATACATAGAAACGTCTGTGTACCCACCACATCTCTCTCCCTTGTTTTTTGGGAGTGAATCCAAGGAATCTGAAAAGAAAGAACACAATATTATGGATTTAGAAATCTAGTCTTAATACCCCTTTCCCAAGGAAATCAAGGATTTGAGAGATTAAAGGATTTGGCCAATAAAAAGTCAATAAACATTTATTAAGTGCCTACTGTGTGCCAGGCACTGTGCCAAGCATTGGGGTTACAAATACAAAATATATATAAAAACCAAAGATAAATATAAAAATATTTATAAATATAAAAATATAAACAACCCAAATATAAATATAAAAAATATACATAATATATATTATATATGTAATATAAATATAAAAAACCCAAAGACAATCCTTTCCCCCAAAAGAATTTATAGTCAAATTGGGGAATATGTACACAAAAGCCAAAGGAATAGGTTGGGGGTGGTAAGGTGCTCAGCTTGGGGACACGATGGAGAAGTCCAAAAAAGTGCAGCAGGTTCCCAGTGGCTAACCTGCCTCCCTCTTCCTTTTAAATAGAGATTTGGAAGGAGCTCAGTTGCTCTGCTCTCCAGGCCAAAAGTACCAAAGATACTGATGAGGTATGGGTACCAAAGCCAGATTTGACCTTGCAGTATGATGAAGTGTTCTGGGAGACATGATGGATAGGAAGACCCAGGAAAGACCCAAAGATTTAAAAAAGAAGGATTGAAGAACCATAGTTCTGAAGAACCAGAAGCCATCTAGTCCAATCCTTTCAGATAAGGAAACTGAGCTTTGGAGGTTGTGTCTTAGCCAAAATCAAAAAATACGGATCCAAGAAAGCAACACAGAAAGAAAGCAAACGGTAACAAAAAAGGTGAAAATACTCTGCTTTGATCCTCATTTAGTCTCCATAGTTCTCTCTCTGTATGTAAATGGCACTTTCCATCACAAGTCTATTGGAATTAGCACTTTTCTTTGGATCAACCCACCGGTGGGCAGATTTTCATCCTTGAAAGGTGAATTTTATTTTGTTTTAATTTTTGAAGCAGCCAAAAAGACATTAAGAGACAAGGGTGACTAAGCCGGGAAATCCCATTTTGGATTGAAATCAAGGCGTGATAAATGGTGAGACTGAGTTTTCTTTCTTGATTGCTTGTGGGATTTGGTTCTGAAGGTTGTTCCCCCTTCCCCCAATAGGGTCCAAGATAGTCAGAAATCAGTCACCATCACTGCTAGCATCATTAAACAAAAAGTCTCCCCTGCCAGGTGTTCACTTCAAAGAGAGTTCTAATTGATTGTGTGCCATTATTCCTGTATCATTAGAGGCAGGAGGGAGTTTTAAGTCCCTCAGAGTCTGGGAATTGGCAATAGGAGAGTTTAACAGTTTTCCCCTCCCTTTTCTCCATAGCCACATTGTAAATATTTCCAAGTGTATTTTCTATGCTTATGACTGTTACTCATTTTTAAAATTGTGATGTAAATATGGCTAAAAAAAATCATAGTCTTTGTTTCCTCGGAATCAATGCTATTCTCTATTCCATCCAGGGCAGTGTGTGGAAGTTAGGTGACATAA
>JAJPUD010033306.1:0-11433 GCA_023553655.1 Myrmecobius fasciatus
CGGTTTGCCAATATTTTAACATAATTAACATGTAGTGGATATCCTGCCATCTAGGGGAGGGGTGGGGAAGTTGGGGGGAAAATTGTAACGGAAAGCTATGTAAGGGTTATTGTTCAAGAATTACTCACACATATGTTATGCAAATAAAATAAAATTTAAAAAAAAGTAAAAAAAAATCATCAAGGAAAACTGCTGAGATGTCCTAATAGCAGAGGGTAAAATAGCCATTGAAAATCACTTTCTGAATTAGACGCCAAAATGAAAACTCCAAGAAATATCATAGTTAAATTTCAGAATTATCAGGTCAAGCAGAAAATATTGCAAACAACTAGAAATAAATAAAGTACACATGTACAAGATTTTTTGTAGCAACACTTTTTGTTTTAGCAAAGAATTGGAAAGAAAGAATTGGATACCCATCAATTGGGTAATGGCTTAACAAACTGTGGTAGATGAAGATAACAGAATATTTTTTTAATAAAATGATGAATAAGCTGAAAATAGAAAATTTTGGAAACATTTCCATGAACTGATGTTGAGTGAAACAAACAAAACTAGGAATACATTTTATACCATATCAGCAAGAATGTGCAAGGATAAACTCTGAAAAACTTGGTTCGTCTCAGTGATTCAAGTAATCTCAATGAACTTTGGACAGAAAATGCCAGCTGAATCTAGAAAAAAAGAATGAAGGAGAGTGAATGTAAATTAACACTTGCTATGTTCATTTTTTTCTGTTTTTTTTTTCCTCTCTCCCATGGTTTTTCCCTTTTGCTCTGATTTTTCTTTCCCAGCATGATTTATAAAGCAATGTGTATTAAAAATAAATAAACTTACAACTAATAAAAAATAAGGAAATTGGTTTTCATGAAACATTACATAATGTAGGTTGGAATAGGTTAGGAAAAAATTTTAATTTGGAAACAATTTTTAAACTATATTTAATAGGGAAGTTGTAGGGTCATATTAGTATTTCAAAAAAAAAATTAAACACATGTTTGAGCCATACACTTAAAATAGGGAGCCTTTTTGTAATACTCAATTCCAGTAATACTGTAAAAAATGATGAAAGAGAGCAGAGATAATTACAGGCAATCTTGTGATAAAAGAAAAGAGGTGGTATAATAATTAATTAGAGATGTGAAGTCCAGAACAATGATCAGGCAAAGATAATGGCAAGGTTGAGAGTTTAATCAAATGAATGATACCTATATGTGATAGCAGGTACTAGGCATTCCAGATGCTCCAAGTTTTTTGGGTAGATCTGAATAAGAATATTTACAGGAAAGCAGTGACCAGAGTTGCACGGCAACAAATTAAGAATGGTAAGTGATTTATCTTAGGACATGATCATAAATGAATGTATGTCCATTAATGAAATCAGAGATCAATTATGAATTATAGGTGACACTACCTAAAACCAATGAACCCATGCTCTTATATTCAAGGATAATATTTAACTCTCTGCTCTTACATAACTCTTGTAGATCATTCACTTAATCTCCATGGGCAGGAAATTTCTACATAGGAAATTATTATATCACTAAATATTACCACTGTGGTACAGGTTAATATATTTCTTTAAAAATGAAAATGCAGGTGATTTCCTGTAGGCCTTTCTTTTAAATTCTTGTCAATTCTTGGGTAACAATTGTATGAATAACCAGATTTCTTAAACAATGAGAAAGAGAATATAAGTATATTCTATTTCATGAATTGGTTGCATTCTTTTTTGTACAACAAATATCTCATATAACAATTATTTTTGCAAAGTTATTTTCAATTGCAATTGTTATAAAAATAGAAAATATTGTTTTAATAAAATTAAGATTTATAAAATGATATAAAATCTGAAGACTCTAAAAGAAGAAATAAGTGAAATGAACATTCCATGTTGAATTCAGAACTCCCTTGGATTTCATTGACTCTTCTGTCTTAACCATCTCTTATCTCATATTCTACTAAATTCCTTGTAATATAGATATCATATTAATTCAATTTTCTGATGATTTTATAATAACAACATGATATTTTAAACATATAAATTCCTTGTAAAAGAGGTAGCACTGATATTCTGTTTTTGGAGATGAGGAAGCTGAAAACAGAGCTGATAAAGTGTCTAAGATGGAATTTGAACTCAGGTCTTCCTGACTTTAAGTCCAATGTTTTATTCACTGAGTATCTAGCTACCTTTGATTCCTCATTCATATACTGCTACTTGTTAAGTTTCTCTTTCTAGGATTGATACCTCTGACCCTCCATTGTCCACTGCCATTTTACCTAGTTCAGGGGATCTATCGTTAAATACTGTTATACACGATTCTAGAGCATGGTTTGGCCTCTCTCATACGGATAGATCATGAAGATAGAATCTGGGTTAAACTATCTTAGTATGTACTAGCCCTCAACTGAATTTGGCCTAAGCAAGTATGTTCACATGGGATTTTAAATTTATAATTAGAGGAAATTACTTATGACTTCTACTTTGGGCTCCAATCCAGTCCAAGAGCCAATGAAAATGATTCAGTTAAAAGTAACACGGAAACATGAGTACTTTATGTCATTAAACATTCCTTATAGCATTTTATTTGAATAGGTTTTTACAAATAGAATGTTGTACCAGTGGTAGTTGTACTGAAGAAAAAAAAAGTGACTCCCTCAGAGGGAACCCATGCCAATCCAATGCTGATCTTTAGACATGTCATTTCATTGGTGATAAGGCACTTAATGGATTACCCAATTTAATTGTACCAAGTTGATTCATAGAATCTTTGATGCAGGATGAAAGAGTAATTCTCAAGCATCAGTCACTTTTCACAAACAATGCACTCCCAAAGGATGGCAAAGACTACAAATCAATAAGGAGTCACAACTCATTAACATCACATTTTAGAAGAGATTCAGTGAGGCCTCAATTCAAATATGGTATTCTGTTATTTTACTTGTTTTGCACTTTCTCTTTATTGAATGAACTGTACTGAATCAAAGCAGAAAAATGTAGGAATTATAAAAATCTCTTTTACCTGGCAATGAAAATTAACAAAAAAAAATTCTTCTTTTTTTGCCTCTGATAACTCCTGATATTTGAAGCACTTGTTTTTCTGAGATTGCTATGTGCCCTAGTTGCTTGCTGGAAGGTTTCTTGTTTTTCTTTTTTACCCATTTTTTTGTTGTTGTTTTGTAATGTTTCTGTTTACTTTTCTTTCAGAATTAAGTGAGATTATGTAAATAATAGTAATAAATTTCAAAGGCATAAAATGATTGATAAATGTCTCTTCTTTAGATAAATGTTGCACACTCAAAGAAAGAAGTCAAAACAAGATTCAGAGAGAATAGCAAACATAATGCTTGAAAAGGTCACAATAAAAATGTAAGGAGAAACCAAAATTTCAGAGAGGATTAACATGTCTTTAAATGTAGTATTAAATGTTATCTAGCCAGTTTAAAAAATTGTTTTCTCATTATACAAGTATATTAACTTTATAAATACACATTTTTATGAATCATGTTGGGATGGAAAATCATAACAAAAATGAAAAACACAAGAGAGGAAAAAACAAAAAAAAAACAAAAAGGCAGTGAACATAGTATGTGTTGGTTTACATTCAATCTCCACAGTTCTTTTTCTGTATGCAAATGGTATTTTCTGTCAAAGTTTATTGGGATTGTCTTGGCTCACTGAAACAATGAAGGCTGAACCTTTTTTGAATAATAACTTTTTATTTTCAAAATATATAGTAACATTAACCTTTGCAAAACTTTATTCTCCCCTCCTTCCCTTTGTCCAATTCCTTCTCCCAGACAGCAAGTAAACTAATATATGTTAAACATATGCAATTCTGCTATATATATATTTTCAGATTTATCACTTATTTATTATTTGGAGTTTTAATTGTTTATGTGATATTGCTGTGGAGTTTAATTTGCTCCAGTATATTATTTGTCTCTCATTGTGTATGATTTGATATAGATGTTGGTGAATGGAGGACTATTGCATTTTATGACAATGATAACCAAGGATTTTCTATACTTTTGTTTTAGTGGAGGGCAATCTTTTTAAAAAATATTAACTAAATTTCCTGAATCTTTACAACAACCACATGAAATGTTAGGCTTAGCAAGTTACTTACTTCAACTGAAATTATTTTCTTCATTACAGATATAATACTTCTATTATTTATTGTAGTGTATGTGGATGGATAGAAATATATTTAGGAACTTCATCTAAGAACTAACTATTCCAGGGGGAGCCAAACTTAATCTCTTTCCTTTTTTATTACTTCTTTAAAGATCCCTGAAGTTACCTCTAATGGAATTTTGTGGGGGGGGGGGCTTGAGCCCTTTCAAGAAATGTATCTTATTTAATTGTAAAAATATACATTGGAGAAATATGTGTTCCTGCTTAGATCAGTGTTTCAAAACAACTAGTGACCATGCCTTATCAAATGCTCCATATTACCTCAGCATATCATGGCTTCACACAGAGGAAACTCCAGAGAGAACTATGGATGACATGGTAGGAAAGAGAAACGAGGGTAAGAAGAAAAGAAGAATAAGGAGAAAAGAGGGAGGAAAGAAGCCAGATATATAACTGCAATATGAAAAGAAGGTAGCTTCCCCCTCCCCAGTAACACTTTTCCTTATTTCCTCATGTACAGATTTTACCCTGTATGCATCTGGACACAAACATTTCCTATGAAATTGTGATTAAGTGTGAAAGAATTTCCAGAGAAGGTGGGTATTTTTGATATGTAATACTTCCATTTTAAAAAAATCATTATTTTACTAATCAAAACAAGCAGAACCAGGAATACAATGTACACAAAAAGAGGAAGAACATGTGATGATGAACTATAAAAGACTTGGTTCTTTTCAATGTTTCAGTGTTCCAAAGCAACCCCAATAAAATTTGGACAGAAAATACTGTCTACAACAAGAAAAAAACAAACAAAAAAAACTATGGAGATTGAATGTTAATCAACACACAGTATGTTCCCTTATTTTTCCTGTTTTTTTTCTCCCAAGGTTTGCCCTTTTGCTTTGATTTTTCTCTCCCAACATGATTTGTAAAGCAAGGTGTACTAAAAATAAATAAATTTAACAAAAATATCATAAGTTGCATTGAATACTATTGTCAGTATAGTTACTAAAATTACAAGGATGAAAAATGATATATTTATTGTCCCCCAGGAATTTATTATAAATAATAGCAGATTTATGATATGTACACAAATAAGTATGACAAGTAATATAAGCTACACAAAGATTTCTAAGAAAATGTAAAGAAAAATACAAAAGCATCACTGATTCGCTGATCAGAACTTTTTTTTAAATTTTATTTTATTTGCATAACATATGTGTGGGTAATTCTTCAACAATAACCCTTACATAGCTTTCTGTTACAAATTTTTCCACCCAACTCCCCACCCCTCCCCTAGATGGCAGGATATCCACTACATGTTAATTATGTTAAAATATTGGCAAATCGAATATATGTATACATATTTCCAAACCCATCATTGTTGTGCAAGAAAAATCTTATCTATACAAAAAATATATCAGATAAAGGAAACACAATGTAAGCAAACATCAATCAAGGAGTATGAGAATGTTATGTTGTGGTCCACATTTCACATCCCTCTCTCTGGGTGTATATGGCTTTCTTCAGTGAACAATTGGAGGTGGTTTGAAACATTTCATTGTTGAAGAGAGCCATGTCCAGCTGATCAGAACTTCTTGAAGGAGATTGCACTTGAGTTGCAGAAGTTGTTATTTGAGCCAGGCCTTGAAGAAAATGGAAGATTTCAAGAAGCAAAAAGTGGAAGGACTATGTATCACGTATCATACATGGACAATATAACTATACACAGGCAGGAAAGTGGAGGAACAGAAGTAGATGGGAAGGTAAGCAGACAATTATAGTGCAGGACCACACAGATTTAAGACTAGATTTGAAAGCAGTCTCCTGAAGTCAGGCATAGGGCTCTATCCACTATGCTGATAGTTGCCTCAAAAAAGCCAGCCACTTTTGTTTGACTTTAAAGTCTGTGAAATGGTATCAGGTGAAATGAATCTAGGACACTTAATTGGAACCACACTTTGAAATATCTTTAATAATTGGTGAAGTAATCTGCATTTAACAATGTACTCATACATTCAAAGAATTTTAGAGTTGGAAGGGACTTTAGTAAATATCAATTCCAACTGAACAAATTACTCAAATAATGATCATGTAGAATTTTGTTTTTTTTAAACTCCATTGAAAGCAACACAAGTAACAGCCACAACTATTAGTAAAACCCTTTTATGTAGCTGTAGCTATCTATATATTGAGAGACAGTTTTAATAGTATAGATTTTTGTTGGAGATAATAGGATCGTTTATCCACTGTTAAATGTGATTTTGGAGGCCATGTGGATCATTTTCCTGATTTTACATTGAGAAAACTGGGACCAAGTGAAAATTGAATTGTAATGTATTTGATGATTTTTGGTGAGATTTGAACTCAAATTTTATCACTCCACAACTAACATACTTTTCATACTTCCTCCCTGTTAGCTGTGACAATCCATTTAATTTAGAATAGTTTTAAGCAATAGAAAGATTTTACTTCATTTCAAATTTGTTTCTTTATAATTTTGATCTCTAGTTCTTCCCTCAAAATACAAAAATCAAAAAAAATAATGTTTCTTTCAAGTGCTTTTGAATACATAAACCACTTAAATTCCTTCTTAATATTCTCTTCTCTAAAGTAAAAATTCATTCTCAGTTACTTTGATCTTCCTTTGGCAGGGATTCATGGTCCTTTATTATCTTGGAAACTTTTTTTGGATATATTTCAACTTATCAATGTTCTTTCTATAACAGAATTCAAAGTTGAAGGAGATGGTCTAGATGTCATCTGTCTAGCACAAAGTATGCCTTCTCTCTTTTCTGATCATACAAATTGATAGTCTCTTTCTGAAGTTCAAAACCTTATTAGTATTTTGTTTACAATTCTATAATGTTAGGTCATATACAATCTGGAGACCATTTAAAACCTTAAAGCTTTTTCAGATAAAATATAGTTTACTGTGTCTTTTCATCTTTGTGATTTTGAAAGAAATATTTTAACTAAAGCATAATACTTTATACTTATGCCCAACGAATCATATATTAGTATAGTTTTCTCCCTCAGTAGAATCATGGTTAAGACTCATGTTTTGTTTGTTTTTTTTTCCCAAAAAAATCTTAGGCAATAAAAAACATGTTTGCATGTATGTTAAAAGCTTTATATTCTCTGAGACTTGCATGAAGAATCATTCTGTTGCTACAATAGCCATGTTCTGGGTTAAATGTCTTGCCTTTTATTCTCTGAAAGCAAATTTGGAAAAGCTAATTGTAGTTATTATTCCTCCTTTTTCTTACTTCCTTACTTCTTTTGATATTTGTTTTCAGTCACCTGACCTTGCTGCCATCTTTTATATATCTCTTTTAAAAACCTATAAGTTCAAATTCTGTCTCAGACATATTCTGTCACTCTAGAGAAGTCAATTTATTTCTATCTTGGTTTCCTCATCTATAAAAAGGAGAATATCTACCTTTCAGAATTGTTGTGAAAATAAAATTAGATAATAAGTCTGTAGATCTTGGGAAATCTTACAGCAACAATTACTTCCCAGCTATTTTCATTAAGATAAATAAAACTGTTTTAACTATTCTATTTTTTTTCATTTGTAAAGAGGAAATTAATTGTTTTTAATTTAAGAAATGAAAAGAACTATTAGAAATGCTTGATTCCACTAATTTTTTAATTAGGAAAATGAAAGGTCATACAACTAGAATTAAGAAAAAAAACATTGGAACTCATTCTACACAAAAATGATAAAATATAAGAAACTTTTAAGTCTTAATGATAACTGCCAGTCCACAAAATACATTAAAAATAATTTTCAAAAGAGGAAACAAAAGTAATAAGCAACAACTTGAAAAATGCTTAATTTCAGCAATAATCAAACTCATGGGAATTAAAAATGAAATTTAATTAGCAAGTTAACCTCAGAAAATTTCAAAAAAAATTCAAAACTAATTACAAAAAATTGAAATTTGACACTGGTGAGATTGAGGAGAAACAAATGCAGTTATTCTATACATTAGTACCACTTAAAATTACTAAAATATGTAGATCTCTTTACTTATATATTCTATTTCTAAATTATATCCTCACATCAATACTATTAAATACCAACCAAATATATATATATATATATGTATATGTATATACATATATATATATATATATATGTTTAATATGTCCATAGAAATTTTATATGCCAATTGCAATAAAAGTGGAAAAACCCCATGGTCATCTATAGAATTGTTAAATAAGTTATGATACATAATAATAAATTCAACATATGAATTAAAAAGCTGCTCAATTTTTTCTGTTTTTTTTTCTTCTAACTTTCTCACCATTACCTTGTTTATAGCTTCAAGAACCCTTTAAATTTTTTTGGAGGGCATTCATCTTTAGGTACCTTTTCCTTCTCATCACCATTTTCAAAATAAAAATAAAAACAAAATTCTTATAACAAATGTATTCAGTCAAGGTAAACAAATTCCTACATTAGTCAGGCCCATTTAGTATATTAGTCCATCAGTTCTCCACAGGAAGAAACTTGCATCCTTCATAATTGGTCCTCCAGAATTGTGATTCATCTTTATGTTGACCACAGTTCTTACATCTTTCTAAGTTTTTTGCTTTCACAATAGTCTTATAAATTGTCTTGCTGATTCTGCTCAAATCACTCTTTATCAGGACATACAACTCTTCCAAGATTTCTCTGAAATGACCCCCTTTATTTTTTCTTGCAACTCAAAGATATTCCATTACATTCATATGCCATATGTCACCCATCCATTCTCCAAATGAAGGGCAATTCCTTAGTTTTCAGTTTTTCAAAAAATTCTTTCCTGATGAAAGTATGATCTCAATGCCAAAGAGAAGATTACAATGATGCAGACAAAGCTACAGTGTGAGAAGGGCTTTGAAGGAATTTCCAAAAGAGCAGCAGGCATTCTAGTGAAGTTCTAGTCTCCAAACTCTGCTTTTCTCCCACCATAGAGTGATATTCTGCTCCTAATGTTCTCTCAGCTGAAGGTGTTTAGTCCCCCTTCCCCTGGAAGTATGTGTGTGTTTGCTACAGTATAAAAATTTCATAATTATAGCCCTAGTACTTAATAAAATGTGTTGAGTTGCACTGTGATAAAGTATCTTGACTTATCTGATTTGGAGACAAAACCACTCTCTATAGAGCTAGAAGTTAGTCTATTAGTGACTTCAAAAAGAAAAGTTTTTTAGAGAGGGTTGTTAACTGGATCAATAGGTTATAGTCATTTGCTCTTCATTCTAGAAGAGGACCATGGCATCAGGGAGATGATGCTATGAGAAGAAAGTATTAGCATTAAATGTGAGTAGGCAAATTTAACAGCCTAGCTTTCTCCTCCAGAACCATGTGGGTGTAGTGGCAAGATGTAGATCGGGGTGACTAGTGATGACACTGTAGTAGACCTTGGCCTTTTTATGCTAGGGTTTTTAATAATTCTCAATTTTATCTATTCTACTTTAGCAGTGAGGAAAACTGAGAAAATCATGAGAGAGAGAGAGAGACAGAGACAGAGAGAGACAGAGACAGAGAAAGACAGAGAGAGAGAGAGAGAGAGATTGTTGAATGGAACTTGTGCAGATTATTAAACAGTTGAAGACACACGACACAACTCTACCAGATTTGTGATATATTTCCTGATCATTGTCTTTCTATAATCTATTTGGCACAGCCATATAACGCATCAGTCCTGTAGTGAGGAAAATGTATCTTTTTATGTTCAAATTTGTACTGAGATACTTATGTGACTCTAGGCAAGTCACAACAACATGGTTAGCCTCAGTTCCTGATCTGTAAAATTAGGGAAATGGCAAAACCCTAATATCTTTCTTAAGAAAACCCCAAAAAACATCATGAAGAATTATGATTGAAATAAATAAACAATGAATTATCCATTTTTTAAATTTTTTTCACCAGCATTGTTTCTCTCCCCTTCTTCCCTATGTAATCCACCCTCCCAGGAATCTTTCCTTAAATACTTTCCATATTTCCACTCCTGTTATTGACTTCTTTACATGGGACTTTCTTAATAATAAACACTGTTGCACCACAATCAATTTTATTTATTGAGTTTGTTTAAATAAGGCATATCATTCAAAAGATAAATTACAATTATAAAGTCACCTTCTACAAAGTTTAGTCTTAAGGATATCTATAAGTTTGAATTATTTCCTTGTCATAAGAATTCTAGCTTACCTTGTCGGGCTGATGGCATTTTTTTCTCTTCCCTTTAGTTTTGTTCTTGAATAGCAACTCCTGTGAATTATTGATACTTGTCACTGATCTTCATTTTGCCAATACCATAAGTAAGTACAATGAAAATCAACAGAATATATAATTAAAACTAGGAGGCAATTACAACTAGGATGTGCTTCAAGGAAGACGAAGATCTGGACAAAAATAGTGAAATACAGGTAAAATGAAAACATACTTCCATAGATGTAAAGGTAGAATAGAACTTAGAGAGGCTTCAGTCTATGTTGAAAAAAGCATGTAACTAAAAGGTGAAGAACAACTAGATTGAGATCATTTAAACATATTTTAGTTTATATAGATCTGGACAAAAATTAAGTGAAATAAAACTAAAATGAAAAGTGTCCCATCGATATAAAGAACAAACAGACCTTAAATATAGGACAATCTATCTTGAAAAAAACCATTTAACTAAAAGATGAAGAGCATAACCATCATGAGGTTGAGATCATATGAACATGTTTTAATTTATAAAGAATAATACTGAAGAATCTCAAAATAGTATTTTATGAAATGAGACTTTTAGAAAAGACAGGTGTCTTAGAGAATTGTTTTATTTGAATTTTAGGATTCCTAATCTATAAGGAGTCTTGTCCACATTGCAAACTTTCATGCAAAGTACTTAGATTAGACTTTTTTTTACCAAAAGGG
Source organism: Myrmecobius fasciatus (assembly GCA_023553655.1). Taxonomy (NCBI): domain Eukaryota; kingdom Metazoa; phylum Chordata; class Mammalia; order Dasyuromorphia; family Myrmecobiidae; genus Myrmecobius; species Myrmecobius fasciatus. Next base: position 11,049 of record JAJPUD010033306.1, read on the forward strand.
GGAGATACACAGATATTAATATGTAGAGGGAATGATATGCATCCATGACATAAAAAATGGCTCATCAAATTTGTCCAAACCACTTTGTTTAATTTTATTTGACCTGATGGGGGGGTGGAGCCAAAATGGTGGAGTGAAGATACCACTCTCTGTGAACTCCTCTGACCTTCTACAACAGATTAAATCACTAAATTGATTCTGGAGACTTCCTTCCGGGGGTGGAGCCATGGTGGCGGAGATGAGACAGGAGTCTCTGTAACCTCCTCTAACCTCCCCTCAAAGCAACAACATATGAAGCCTCTAGACATTCTGAAGCAAAAAAAAATCCACAATATCTGGAGAACAACACGATTCTAGAAGAAGATACTCTGGAAGAACCTCAAAA
>JAJPUD010033307.1:0-11432 GCA_023553655.1 Myrmecobius fasciatus
AAATTACCCATGCATATGTTTTACAAATAAAAAGCTTTAAAAAATTATAAATAAATATAATAAATAGCTCTCATAGGTTATTTTTGCTTAAACTTAGCAACTTATTTTATTTATCCAATAGTTTTCTTAATCTTATTTTTATGAAACTTTGATTTTTTCAGGATTTCTAATTTGTTGTTTAATTGGCAAATCTTTTACCTTGTTCTTTTATTGTTCTTTTCATTGCATATCCAATGCATTAATTTGCTCTTTCTTTTTTACTGATATAAGAATTTAAAGATATGTTTTCCCCTAAATATTGTTTTGGTTAAATGGCATAAATGTTGCTTTTTTATTTTTGTCTTTATCTTTAATCAAATAAATAATTATTTCTATGATGTCTTCTTTAATTCATTCATTCTTTAAAATAAGTTTACTTAGTTTCCAATTTATTTTAGTCTATGCATCAAAAAAATTTAAGTGTAATTTGTGTTGTATGCAATTTTTTGCATTATTATGTAGAAAGGATATGTTTAATATTTTTGCTTTTATATATTTGTGAATATTTTAATTCTAATATATGGTCAATTTTTATGAAAGTGCCATATAAAGACGAGGAGAAAAAGGGATATTTATTTTTGTTTTCATTCACTTTAGTTCAGACTTCTATCAAATCTAACTTTCCTAAAATTCTATTCACTTGCTTAACTTTTTTCTTATTTATAGCTTTACCTAGTTCTAAGAAGAGTAAAATGAGGACTGTCACTAGTATAATTTATTTCCTCCTTTAATTCAGATAACTTTTCCTTCAAGAATTTGGATACTGTGCCATCTGTTGCATGTTGATATTTCTTCATTATCTGTGATACACGTTTTTTAACAAAATGTAATTGCTGTGATTATCTCTTTTTATTAGGATTATTTTTACTTTTACTTTGTCTGGGTTCAGGGTTGCTATTCTTGACTTTTTAATCAGCTAAAACATATTCTATTATATTTCACTACCTTAATTAAACCCTCTCTCTCTCTCTCTCTCTCTCTCTCTCTCTCTCTCTCTCTCTCTCTGCAAATACGTCTTTTGTAAACAACATTTTTTAATTCTGATGTAAATTCTTTTTGCTATCTGCTTCTGTTTTATGAGTAAGGTCATCCCATTTATATTCACTTTTAAAATTACTTACTATGAATTTTCCTCCATTCCATTTTATTGCCTGTCCTCAAAATTCCATTTTGCTTCTCAGCAGTATCGTTCTTTTATCACCTTCATCTTTTCTCTTAGCCCATCTCCATTGGGTAAAATAGATTTCTATACCCAACTTAATGTGTATAGATTTTCTTCCCTTTTTGAACCATTTCAAATGACAATGAAGTTCAATTGTTGCCTGCTCTCATTGCCATTTTTAGTTCACTATAAAATCTCTTCCTTCAGTGGCTTTTTTTTTGTGTGCGAGGCTGTCAGGGAGAAAAATTTGAAACCTAAGGTTTTGCAAAGGTAAATGCTGAAAACTATATTTGTATGTATTTGTAAAAATTAAAAGCCATTGAAATCAATAACAAAAGAATATTATCTTGGCACTTATGAGGAAGATAATTTGGAAAACATCTAAGTGCAATCCTTAAATTTTATCATATAATTTAAGTTTATCCATTATCTTTCTTCTGTTTTCAGCCTTTAACACTGGATTATAGTCATCTTGAAGATAATTAAATTTGACTAAAATTGGTCAATCAAAATAGTATTATAGTAATTATAAAATGCTAATACAATACAACCAAAAGGAAACAGAGAAACTGAATTTCTTTTATTGGCAATACTTTCTGAGTCTGAGAAGAATGGGGGTAAAAAATTAGCATAGTGAATAGAAGGCTGGAAGTCAAATTTTTTGAAGTAAAAAAGACTTGAGTTCAAATCCTGTCTCAGACCTTTACTAGATTGTGACCCTGCACAAGTCACCTTACTTCTCTTAGCCTCAGTTTCCTCATCTTTAAAGTAAAGATAATGTAATTAATGGGCATCTGAGGGCTGCAATAGATAGTGTACAAAGACTAGAATCAGGAGGACTGCTCTTCCTGATTTCAAATTCAGACTCAGGCACTTATTAGTTATGTGACTGGAAGAGTCCTTTAACCCTGTCTGCCTTTTTCCTCATCTGTAAAATGAATTGGAAAAGGAAATGGAAAACCACTTCATTATTTTTGCCAAGAAATTCCCAGAAGGGATCCCAAAGAGCCAGGTACAACAACAACAACAACAACAACAACTAAACACCTAAAGTAAACAACAAGCAGCAATAGTATCCATAGAACCTTCATAGAATTGTTGTAAAAATCAAATAAAATCATTTATGTAAAATGCTCCATAAACATTGATACACTATAGAAATGTGAATTGTGATTATAGCTAATTATCAAAAATATCAAAACTCTGACATGGATGCTTATTAACTAAATTTCATCAATGAAATGGGATTTGTACTAGAAAATTTCTAAATCTATAATTTTATGATCCTATTAAATGGCACAATAAACAAAGAATATTAGACAAAAGAAAAGCAAATGTATCTCTAGACAACAATATTGTGTATGGAGATACTTGACAACAACTAATTACTCCAGGAATGCCTTATAGTCCTTATAAGCAGAGATCCTTTCAGACCACCTAAGAGCTCAAGTTTTGTATATTCTGCCTAGGCTTAGCTTTGAATACACCTTCAAAAGCCCTATGGCTATTATGTATGCATTGTTTATTCTTGCTGCTTTTAAGGCAACTTATTGCCATCTGCACATAGTCAATTATTTCAGAAGATTTTATTCAATCAAAAAGAATAGAGTCAGAAGTATATATATTTTCCAAAAGAAAATACTCATTTGGTGAGCTTTGTTTATAAAACACTTAAGTCTAATCATTTTTTTAAAAAATGAAAATAATTTCAATCATCATTCAGGAATTCAAGGAACGCAAGGAATTGCTTTGAAAATAGTTCTTGATGGAATGCTTAAAGTTTTAATGTGATGTTTGTTACTTGGAGGAGCATAAAAAGAGGAAATAGCATTCTTTATAAACAAACTATTCATTTAAAAAATAAAACATGTGTTTGGATAAAAAGCAATCATTCTCGCGTGTTCCATGTAAGAAACAAGTTCTCATGTAGCAATCACAAGATGAATGTTCATACAATGTGAGTCTTATTAAGGAAAAATTTGGCAAGGGCCCAGGTGAACATACAGCACACCTAAAACACCTGATTTTTGCAAGTTCATTCAGCCTTTTTTTTTTTATCTGTGACTTTTAACATTTCATCATTTTCTCTCCTTAGTTTTCCTCAAAAATAATTGCAGATTTACAGTAGCTTCAATAAAGTATTAAATTGAAAATCTTAAGAGAAATTTTTTTATGCAAGATGCATTTGGTTAAATTCTCCTCCCCCCTTTTTAAAATTAAAGCTTTTTATTTGCAAAACATATGCATGGGTAATTTTTCAACACTGACCCTTGCAAAGTCTTCTGTTACAAATTTTTACCTCCTTTCCTCCACCCCCTTCCCTAGATGGCAGGTAGTCTAAAACATGTTAATTATGTAAAAATGCATGACAAATCAAATATATGTATAGATATTTATACAGTAATCTTGTTGTAAAAAAAATCGTATCTACAAAAAAAAACTGAGAAGGAAAACAAAATGTAAGCAAACATCAACAGAGAGCATGAAAATGCTATGTTGTGATCCATACTCAGATCCCACTGGCCTCTCCCTGGGTGTGTATGGCTTTCTTCATCACTGAACAATTGGAACTGGTTGGAATCATCTCATTGTTGAAGAGAACCATGTCCATCAGAATTGATCATCATATACTCCTGTTGCTGTGTATAATGATCTCCTGGTTCTGCTGATTTCACTCAGCATCAGTTCATGCAAGTCTCTCCAGGACTCTCTGAAATCATCCTGCTGGTCGTTTCTTACAGAACAATAATATTCCATGACATCCATATACCATAATTTATTTAGCCATTCTCCAATTGATGAGCATCCATTCAGTTTCCAGTTTCTAGTCACTACAAAAAGGGCTGCCACAAACATTTTTGCACACGTGAGTGCCTTTCCTTCCTTTAAGATCTCTTTTGGGATATAGGCCCAGTAGAAACACTACTGGGTCAAAGGGTATGCACAGCTGGATAACTTTTTGAGCATAGTTCCAAATTGCTCTCTACAATGGTTGGATCCATTCACAGTTCCACCAACAATGTATCAATGCCCCAGTTTTCACATATCCACACCAACATTCTTTATTATGTTTTCTTGCCATCTTAGCCAGTCTCACAGGTATGTAGTGGTATCTCAGAGTATTCTTAATTTGCATTTCTCTGATCAATAGTGATTTGGAGGAACTTTTCATATGACTAGAAATCATTTGACTACATTCTCAAAAAAAATGAGACCAGAATGGAGTAACATCTAATCTCAATCAAAAGTAATCTTTAAATGTCAAGATCTTATAATTAATTCAGAATTTTCATATTACCTTTGTGGCCTATTAGGTATCTTTATCTCTTCCTTATGTCTCAAGTTACCCAACTCCAATTTAACTCTTTCTAGATAGTGCCCAATTATTCTATTTCTCCTTCTTCCTATTACTGTTTGCCTAAACCATCCTTTCCCTGGGATTGTCCATCTAAGCATCTGTTTTCTAAACTTTCTCCCAATCTGCTAGTAATAATAATAATAGTAATCCACCCATATTTAGAGATTCTGTGATGTCATTCTTAATATGATCTCCACTCCACAAGCAGACTCATGTCCATCCCATACCCTAATAGATAGTTCCATGAAATTTGGTGAAGAAATTGTCAAATGGTTGTCAAATTTTCTGGTGGTAAGCTTTTTAGAATTTAAATAAGCTGGTCTTCTGACACTGAATAAATAGCCATTTCCAAATGGGTAGAACCTGTCAAACATATTCCTTTGGCACACCATTCAAAAACTATAACACAAGAAACCATGATAAGACATCACAGTCTCACTTTTATGAAGAATTAATAGTGTTGTCATTTATATAATGACACATAATACATAACAACCTGTGTTCCTCATGGCATCTCAGCAAGGTAGCCAGTGTAAATATTTTATCATTTTCACACTCTGAGATTGTGTGCATATAGATAGCCTTTTCATTATTGGAAGCTATGACTTCCTCTAAAACTAAGTAAATGATCTTCCTGAGTAGTCTTAGGCAAAAATCAGTCACCCTGTGACCAAAAAGCTAATGAGTTTTCTTTTTTTCTTTCATTTTCTTTTCATTCCAAGAGGAAGAATAGGAAGGAAATGTAATATACTACTAAAACTGCTGATTCCTAAAAATTCAAATAGGCATGTTTTTATAAGTATTTGAAACTTTTTTAAAAACTTTTTTTCCAACTCAATTAAACTAAAACATAAAGCTCTTTTTTTCCTTTAAATTACTGTACAAAGTGTTGGGAATATAAAGACAAAAATATTCTTTCCAGTGAAACTCACTCTTTTCTTTCCTTTTTAAAATATAGACTATTGCTTTTATTGTATAAAATTATTTTATTTTCTTATCACATTCATTTATTTTGTTTTTTATATGTTCTTCAATTTGTTTAATAGATTATAACTAGCTTTTTACCACAATTTTTATGAATAGATAATCCCTTTCTCTTTGATTTTTAAAATATTGTTGCATATTTTGTTTATTGATCCATTTAGAAGGTACTGGATTTTGTAATTTTGAAGGTTTTTTCCCACTAGAAGAGAGGAAATAAATATTTTAACAAAATATTATTTTATAAGCTACTTCACAGTATAAACTACTTATTTATTTTCAATGATATTTAAAAACCAAACCAACATATTTGGTGAAGTGGTATCATTTAATCAACTTTTTATGTTCTTTTGCTTTCAATATCCTAATGAAGTCCAGACTTATGAGAATAGTGAGTTCTGGTCATTGCAAAAAAAGTCATGAAGAATTGGAAAATGAAGAAATAAGAAATACAGTTAAGGAAACTGGGTTTATATTTAAGTAATTTAGGAGGTATAGACCCAAACCCAGATGTTCTGATAAGTGCAAAGTTTATACCACAATATTATATTGCTTTTTCATCTTCTCTTTACTTCTTCCCTGAGAGTTAACTTGGACACAGGCCTTTTGTGAAAGTGTTCATATCAAACTTCCCCACCTGGGCAAGTATAGGAAGTTTGGTGAGATGCTGAAGAAGATGAGGCTGCAGAAAAGGGGTACAGGTGGTATCCACACAGCAGCTGTGGGTGGTGTCCTTGACATCTCCAATGTTGACTGACTGGGCTTCTCAGAGGTAGAAGTTGCTCATTGAAATGGAGAAGTGTTTGGAGCAGGCCCAGTCCATCGATGACCTTATGCCAGCCCAGAAATGAGAAGTTGGCCCCCTGAATTCTGGGCTTCCTAATTTATTGGATGAATGAATAACCACCATCCTTCCTGCCTGTGGTGCCCCGGGGGGGGGGTGTTCCAGATGCAGCTCACCTAAGCATACTGTAGAGAAGTCTTCCTTCCATTCTTTGATGTTAGAGTTTTATTTTTATTTTTTGATGGCTAAAATATTTCTGAATGCTGAAATAAAACTATTGTGTTGGCCTGAAAAAACAATACTGTATGCCAGTTTCATAAAGGCAAGCATTCATAGGTTTTGGGAAATAGATGGTGCTGTCATGATTTCCCAGTCCCCAGTGGAGTGAAGCAGGGCTGTGTGCTTGTTCCCATGATTTATAGAGTGATTCCTTAAATGAGGACAAAAATGTTATCATGATCAGAGATCATACTGATGGTAAATTTTTTAAGTCAAAAAAGCCAAACTAAAGTTGAAGAAGAGTTTTTGTATGAATTTTTGTTTGTAAATGATTGTATACGCCACAGCAACCTTGACAGTGAAATGCAAGAAAGAATAGATTGATTTTTTACACTTGTGCTAGTTTGGGCCTGATGATTAACACCAAGAAAACAGACATGATCCATGAGCCAACAGCTCACCTTCCATGCATAAGAAATTTTTATTGCTATGGAAAAGTTCATTAACCTCCCTTACCTTAACAGCAAAGTACTTATAGATGATAAGATTGACACATGCATTGCCAGAGTTACCTCAATTTTTGGAAGGCTCTGAGGGAAAAAGTGGGAAAGAAGAGGTATTAAACTGAGTACCAAACTGAAGGTCTAGAGTTGTTATGTTAAATAAATGTTAGCAAACAGATAGCAGAAAGTCACCACAAAATAATACACCATTACTAAGCAGGATTTATAGCAGTAATGATACAGTATCAGGAAACCTATTAATTTAATTGACTATATCAATAACCAAACTAACAAAAGTAATATGGTTATCTCAATAGATGCAGAAAAAAGCATTTAATAAAATCCAACACCCATTCCTATCAAAAACACTAGAGTACAGGAATAAATTAATTTTTCCTTAAAATCCTCAGTAGCATCTGTTTAAAACCATCAGCAATCACCATATGTAATGGGAACAAAGTAGAAACATTCCCAATGAGATCATGGGTGAAATAAGGTTTTCCACTATCACCATTACTATTCAGTCTTGTATTAAAGATGTTAGCATTGGCAATAAGAGAAGAAAAAGCAATTAAAGAAATTAGAGTAGGTAATGAGAAAACCAAATTATCACTTTTGATGTGATAATATACTTAGAGAACCCTAGAGAATCAACTAAAAATTGCTAGAAACAATTCACAACTTCAGTAGAATTGCAGGATAAAAATAAATCCACAGTAATCATCAGCATTTTTATATATAACCAACAAAGTCCAGCAGCAAGAGATACTAAAAGAAATTCAATTTAAAATATAATATAAAATAATATAAATATTTTATTTGTATATGTTATATTTATTTGTATATATAAATATAATTCTATATTTATAAAATTATAAATAAAATATATAAAATAAAAATTGATAATAAAAAATATTGAGGAGTCTATCTCCCAAGGCACAGTCAGGAACTATATGAATATAAACTCCAAAACATTTTCCACACAAATAAAGTCAGATCTAATCAACTGAAAAAATATCAAATGCTCATGAGTGGGCCAAGCTAATGTAATAAAAATGACAATACTACCTAAATTAATCTACTTATTTAGTGTCATACCAATTAAAATCCCAAGAAATTATTTTACAGATCTAGAAAAAATAGTAGCAAAGTTCATCTGGAAGAACAAAAGGTCAAGAATTTCAAGGGAATTAATGAAAAAAATGCAAATGAAGGGTGGCCTTACCTGTACCAGACTTAAAACTATATTATAAAGTATCAGTGATCAAAACTATTTGGTACTGGCTAAGAAATAGCCTAGTTGATCAGTGAAATAGGTTAGATTCACAGGACAAAATAGTCAATGACTGTAGCAATCTAGTGTTTGACAAACCCAAAGACCCAAGCTTTTGGGATAAGAACACAACATTTGAGAAAAAACTGCTGGAAAAATTGGAAACTAGTATAGAAAAAACTAGTTATTGACCCACACCTAACACTATATACCAAGATAATGTCGAAATGGGTTCATGATCTAGACATAAAGAATCATATTATAAACAAATTAGAAGAACATAAGATAGTTTACGTCACAATCCTGTGGAGAAGGAAGAATTTGTGACCAAAAAACTAGAGATCATTATCAATAACAAAATAGATAATTTTGACTACATTAAGTTAAAAAATTTTTGTACAAACAAAACTAATACAGACAAAATTAGAAGGGAAGCAATAAACTGGGAAAACATTTTTTACATTCAAAGGTTCTGATAAAGGCCTTATTTCTAAAATGTATAGAGAATTGACTCAAATTTTATGAACTCAAACCACTCTCCAATTGATAAATGGTCAAAGGATATGAGCAGACAATTTTCAGATGAAGAAATTGAAACTATTTCTAGTCATATGAAAAGGTGCTCCAAATCACTATTGATCAGAGAAATGCAAATTAAGACAACTCTGAGATACCACTACACACCTCTCAGATTAGTTAAAATGACAGGAAAAGATAATGACAAATGTTGGAGGGGATGTGGGAAAACTAGGATACTGATACATTGTTGGTGGAATTGTGAATGGATCCAACCAGTTTGGAGAGAAATTTGGAACTATGCTCAAAACGTTACCAAACTGTGCATACCTTTTGATCCAGCAGTGTTTCTACTGAACTTATATCCCAAAGAGATCTTACAGGAGGGAAAGGGACCCTTATGTGCAAAAATGTTTGTGGTAGTTCTTTTTATAGTGGCAAGACACTGGAAACTGAATGGATGTCCATCAGTTGGAGAATGTCCAAATAAGTTATGGTATATGAATGCTATTGGAATATTGTTGTTCTATTAAGAAATGATCAACAGGATGATTTCAGAGAGGCCTGGAGACATTTACATGAACTCATGCTAAGTGAAGTTGTATATTGTATTGTACATTGATCATTGTACACAGCAACAAAAAGGTTGTATGATAATCAGTTCTGATGGATGTGGCTCTTCAACAATGAGATGAGTCAGACCTGTTCCAATGATTTTGTGTTGATGAGAACCATCAAACCCAGAAAAGGACTGGGAACTGAGGATGTATTACAACATAGCATTTTGCTTTTTTTTGGTTGTAATTTCCTTGAATTTTATTTTCTTTCTCATTTTAACTGATTTTTCTTGAGCAGCAAGATAATTGTATAAATATGTATGTATATTTTGGATTTAAAATATAGCTTACCATTTTTAACATATAATGTATTTCTTACCATCTAGGGGAGGAGTTGGGGGAAGGGAGGAAATTTGGAACATAAGGTTTTTCAAGGGTCAATGTTGAAAAAATTATCCATGAATATATTTTGAAAATAAAAACTTCAATAAAAAGTTTTTAATTGCTTTCTGTTATTACATTTGATTCCCAAAATTATTACATTGTCATTAGCATTCCCATTTTACAGATGGGAAAATCAAGTATTAGAGATTTGAAAGGACTTGCCAAGAATCACATAGATTATAAGTGTTTAAGGAAGGTTTTAAACTAAGATCTTCTTAACTCCATGACCAATATTCTCTATTCATGCACTATCCAGCTTCCCAAATAAGTTTCAAATATGAAGAATTGAAACATGGGTAAAATTGAAGCATGGGAAAGCATGCACAAAATCAAGCAGAATGAGAGACTTGTATAATAACAGCCAAAATTTAAAATAAAGCATCATGAATTTTGAACAAGAGAAAAACCAAGGAAGATTCTAGAGATCAGATAAAGAAATACAAATTCTTTCTTATAGAAGAGAAATGAGAGATTATATAAGGAGAAAACACTGTATACAATTTCAAGTATAGTTACTAATCAGATATTTCTGTTTAATACTTTCTTTTTCACAAAGGATATTTTATTGGTAGGGTGATTAAATAGTATATGTATATAAAATATGAGAGAGGGAAAGAAAGAAGAGAGAGAAAGAAAGAGAGAGAGAAAAAGAGAGAGAGACAGAGAGAGAGAGAGAGAGAGAGAGAGAGAGAGAGAGAGAAGGAGAGAGAGAGAGGGAGAGGGAGAGATCAGTGATTAAATATGGGGTTGAGAAAAAGGGAAGTCAAATTTAACTCCAAGCTTTGAAGTTTGGTAGGTAATGAATGGATAGTGGTGGTCTAGATAGAAATAGGAATATTTGGTAGAGGGGTAGATTGGGACACATGGGCGTAGAGAGAAAATGGCACCCTCATCCAGGATATATTTTAAATGACTAGGATTTACCAAAATCTTCTAGGCCATTCTATTCATTGTCTGACTAAATATTAAAAGTTTTATTCAAACTTAAGAGCAAAATAATAGAGTAAAAGGAAAAGAAGTATCTCTTCTTAAAGGAGTTTTGAAATAAGGAGGTATAAGGGAATGATATTTTATATCTCTAGGTTTATGCCCGAATAACAATTTCTGAGAAAATTACAATGCAAATTTGTATAAGACATCAGAGTGTTACTTATTCAATATAAGAATTTTAGAAACAGCACCTTATTTCAGCTAGATCAGTTATTTTTTTAAGGACTAATAAGAATATGGTCCCTGAATCCTTAAAGCTATGCCTATTTTAACATCCCTTAAATTACACAACAGAGTCTTAGTCTATATAAGTGCTTTAGAAACAAATTTTAACAACTGTTTCCTTCTTTTACAAATTTAGTAACTTTAGAGTTTCAAAATCTTTTCTTAATTTATTTGTGATACATATTGCTTTATGAATCATATTGGGAGAGAAAAGTCACAAGAAGAAGGAAAAATCAAGGTAGAGAAAAACAAAACAAGAAAGAAGTGAACATAGCATTTGTTGATTTACAATCAATCTCAATAGTTATTTTTCTGGTTGAAGATTACATTTTCTATTCAAAGTTTAATGAGATTGAACCACTGAGAAGAATAAGCCTCTCA
>JAJPUD010033308.1:0-11432 GCA_023553655.1 Myrmecobius fasciatus
TCATATTGGAATACAGTGTTCAATTCTAAATACTTGGAATTCACATTTTCCATGCTATCCACAGCTAATTCCGGGGGCTGTGGAAATGAACACATGCAATTTCCCAAGACTTATGATTCAGAGTCCAACTATAGGGATACTCTCATGTCAGTGTCTCTATAAAACTTTATCACATCTCACATCTCACAAAGAACAGTAAGAACAAATTCTATCCATTCAGGAGAAAGAAAAGGGTAGGAACAATGGAAAGCTTGGGCAAAGGAGAAAATGTATCTTTGTCACACAGAGGCATTGGCTATAGAGAAACAGGATTCCAAGCCTGATAAGAAATTGGTGGAAACCTTTTTGGGGCCTAATTTTCTTCCTCTCTTCCTTATCATCAGCCATTATTATTCAGGATAGTGATCAGGCTGGTTGTCCCTCATATCTCCTAGTCTGAAGCCACCTAGCAGTCCAGCCTGCAGGCCTAAAAAATAAATATACCAAGAGGAAAACCCTGAACAAAATGCAAATCCCAGGAAGATAAGTCACAGAGATGATCATAGAAACAAAAGGAAAAACAAATGACTACAAAGAATTACTTGAGATAAATCTGAAATATACAGAAATATATGAAGATAATAGATTTATCCTGCAGACATATTTCAATCCCATCATTTTCTGTCTTGTCTTCACAACCTGGGATGTCAATCAACTAGTCAGTCAACTAACATTTATTAAGATCCTAGTATGGGACAGGCACTATGCTAATTGCTAAAGATAGAAAATAGACATTCCAAAAAATCACTATTGAGAAAGCCAGTTTGTCTGAACTATAAATTTCAGAAGGGGAATAATGAAAAATGAGACTGAAAAGATATATTATAGCCAAACAATGAAGGGCTTTAAAAGTCAAACAGATGAATTTATATTTAATCCTAGAGGCAATAGGGACCCACTAGCATTTATTGAGTAGTGAAGTGAGATGGTTAGATGTGTGTTTAATGAAAACACTTTGACAACTATAAGTGGGAAAAGACTACATTCAGGGAAACCAGTATGAAGACCTTTGCAAGAGCCTCAGTGAGCAATGTTGAAGGAGTCAAAACAATAATCAGTAAACATTTATTAAATACCTGATATGTGCTATGTGCTAAAGTTTTGTTGTTCAGTCTTGTCTGACTCTTGGTGACTCCATTTGGGATTTTCTTGACAAAGATATGGAAGAGGTTTGACGTTTCCTTCTGCAATTCTTTTTATTGGTAAGGAAACTGAGGCAAATGGGATTCAATGACTTGTCCAGGATCACATAGGTAGTAAGTTTTTAAGGGCAGATTTGAACTCAGGTTTTCCTAAATTCAGTCCCAGCTGCTATCAAATACTGCACCACATTTCCCCAAGTACAAAAGATACTATATTCCATTAATGGTTATAGTATGGCATAGACATTTCTAAGATTCAAAGGGCAAGATTATGCTGCTGACTGAAATAAATATATGAGGTGAGGATTAGGTATAGAGGAAGAGATTGAGATTATATACTGGAGATCAAAGGGAATTTCTCAATCATTCTTCAAAACAGGAAAATTTAAAATATTTGAAAATTTAAACAGTGACAGGCTAAGGGTTAATTTCCTTGACTTGTTAATGAGCCCACCCTCTAACTTTACAGGATTTCACTACTGCCTGAGGTTATATTAATTGGTTCCTAGTAAAAGGGGGAATGTTTGGCACTCAATAATTGAGATATTCTTTCTATTAAAGACAGTTTGAAAAACAAAAATCCTTGGGTGCCATGTGAAATTAGATATGGTGCAAGCTAGTTGGGAGCTAAGCTGGTGATGTATATTTGCCACAGTGAAGCATGATGCATCTTGAAGGGCAGAATCTAGATGTGTGCTCCTTCTTCCTAAGTCTTATCAACTGAGTCTCAAATTCCTAGAAACATTTCCCATGGAATCAAATCCATGGAATTAAATTAGATAGATAGGAAGATATCTCTTCTTATCAGACTTCTCATGCGTGGGGTTTGGATGTGGGAACTGCTGTCAATCACTTCCCTGAAAGCAGTTTTCTACTTTTTAGCTTTTATTGGACAACAAGAGTGAGCTCTAGAAGAATCTGGTTAGATCTGGAAGAAGGAATACTTGGGAGAGCATGGGATTCTATTATTCATACACACATACACATACATCCTTGTGACCCCCATAGAAACAGGAAATACTGGAAGATATTTTCTAATTTGGAGGTTAATCTGGAGTTCACTTTCTCCAATTTACTGGCATACAAGCCTGATGGGATCCTAGAATGAACTGGGAACTGGGATCTAAACACCCAGGATTCTCTTACTGTGAGGGAAGAAAAGCACTGCAAATATGTGGACAATGTGGAAACCCCAGTAGGATTGCCACATGTAGTCTGTCTGGAGGAGCAGGTCTGTTCTGGGAAACAAGTCACTTTCAAATTTTTAATTCCCTCTGAACTTGTCTGAAGTAGTCCAACTTAAGCCATGTGCTATAGGTGATGGCCTTAAACAGGTTATATTACCCTGCCCTTAATAACTGGCATTCAGTGTCCTAGGCTATCACCAAAGAGATTTTTGGTAATGCTGTGAATCCTTCAAGTTCATGCTTTAATGTCATTTTTCTGGGGAAATGGAGATGCTTGTGCACTTGCCCTTAATCTTTTGATTCTTCATTTTCTTATCCTGCTTATTACACACACACACACACACACACACACACACACACACACCATGAAAGGACATTTGTTGTGAGTCATTTTGGTCATGGCTGACTCTCTGTGATCTCATTTGGGGTTTTCTAGGAAGATTCTGGAGTAGCTTGCCATTTTTTTCCCTCCAGTTCATTTGGTTTAAAATGACTTGATCAGGGGCAGCTAGGTGGCACAGTGGATAGAGCACCAGCCCTGAAGTCAGGAGGACCTGAGTTCAAATCTGATCTCAGACACTTCCTAGCTGTGTGACTCTGGGCAAGTCACTTAATCCCAATTGGCTCAGCAAAAAGCAAAAATATATATATAAATAAATAAATGAAATGACTTGATCAGGTTCATACAGCAAGTATATCTGAGGGCACCTTAGAACTCAGGTTCTCCTGACTTCAGAGCCAGTCTTCTATCTGCTATACCACTTAGCTGTCCACTGAAAGGACATTGAAAAAAAATGTATTTCAATTCTCTAATTGTATAAATGAAGAACCTGAGATCCAGAATAGCTTGCCTAAAGTCAGAGTCAAGATTTGAAGCTAGGTATAATCCTGTATAACACTACCCATTTGAGGAATCTGCAATGATTTAAACAGAGAGTTCCTGACTTATTTACCTCATCTCCCAGATCCTCAAAATGGGATGTGAATAAAAGCAATGAGGTTTATTTTGTCGTGGCTTCTAAAGAGGTTCTAAAGGAATTCTTTTTAAAAAAAATTTATTCATTTTAAACTTAAATATAAGAAGACAAAAGAAAAAAAAAGAGCTTTTGTTCTCTACTATGCTTTTTTTTTCTCCCTCCCTCTTTACCCTGCCTTAAGAAAAAACTATTAGACACAAACATGTATACTTATATATACATATATGCACACATATGTATCCATATATACACATATGTGTGTAAAACCATACTATACATACATACTTCTATTTATCAATTATATGAGGATATGTGCAATATCAATATATTCAATATCAATATATCAGTATCAATTATATGAGGATATACACACATATGCATATACGTATATATATCAGATGAGGAAACAGATACAGAGAGAGGTTAAGTGATTTACTCACAAAGGTATCATGGAATAAGTAATAAGGAGCAGAACTAGGGCTAGAACTTAGTCTTCAGACTCCAAATGCAGTTTTTTCCCATAGCACACCATATCAAGTCTTAAACATGGTATGAGGAAGGAAAAGAAAATAAGGGGTACAGGCACATTATTCCATTCTTCAGTTTCTTCAGCTCTGGAAAGGACTCTGGAAGGGGATGGCAGAGGAGACAGGTGGGGGAAAGAATACAAAGTTGTGAGAATGACATAGGAAATCTCCAAAATTTACTTTATTTTGTTTTATCCCAGACATGTGATTTCATTGGCACAAAGAACTAGATTGGTACCTGCTATGCAAGCTAAAAGTCTTGGAATTTTATGAAGGAAGGAAAAGTTAAATGATTCACTCAGTCACACGGCCAGAATGTGTCACAGATAGGACTTTAATGCAAATATTCCTGACTCTGAGAGGTCAGCTCTCTATCCATGGTGCCATGATGCATTATATCAATAACATTTCTATTATCTGTAATAGAATCTATGCAATGTTATTCTGAATGTATAATGATATGATAAGGGCTAATTCATAGAAATCTTTTTTGGGGGGGAAAGGAATTAATTAGTCATGTTTGGCTCTTCATCACCTTATTTAGGGTTTTCTTCGCAAAGATATTAGAATTTGCCATTTCTTTCTCCAGTTCATTTTACAGATGAAGAAATTGAGGAAACAGGGTTAAGTGACTTGTCCAGGGTCATATATCTAATAACTATCTAAAGACATATTTGAACTAAGGAAGGTGAGTCTTTCTGACTCCAGGCCCAAGGCTCCGTGTACTACGGCGTCAACTAGCTGATCTAATTAGATCAACCTAAAATAAAACTGTTCAACTTTTAATCTCAGATGACATGTCCAAATTCTTAACCCCAATATCTTTATATAACGTTGCCAGTGAATTAGTTTTGGATTCTTCAAAAACATTCCAGAATTTTTCTGAATAAAGCAAAAATACAATAAGAGGTAGGTTCAATGAAAATTGTGAACAAACAAAAAAGAGATGCCTAATGTTTAAGGTAAGAAATTTAGGGGAATTTTGTCCATATCTTGAAATGTTATGTATTTATGATTAGAAAGTGTTGGTATTTTCCTTTACCTAAACAAAAGATTTATATAGCCCTGTATATTTTGTATTTGTATACCATTATTCTCAAAATACCAACTTTCATTCTGCAGCCAGGACAACTTTAAAAGGGAAAAAGCCCAAAGTATATACTGCTATGAAAATGATTCCAGGTGTAACAGACCATTCAAGATTTATATAACTCAACTCAATTTATTTCCTTTAATCCTCACAATTTCTCCCAGCTTTTCAATCCTCAGCCACATGTTTCTCAAGAAAGACAATGGTGGCACCAAACTTCTACATCCAAGGGAGGGAGTGCAGTTTCCTCTGTGCCCAGTATAAAGATTATTTAGTGTTTTTTGATAATTCCTTGTGCTTCAATGTTTCCAAAAAGGAAAAGGTCTGTGTTTAATGCCAAACATTGGTCTTTTGCATGGAAACAGTCAATGTGCTGCTAGTTACTAGAAAGCCAGATTTTCTAACTGATGTTAATTTTACTCCCTCAATTTTAGCTCACAGAAAGAACTACCAAAGAACTTCAGATGTTCTACAGCTGTTTCATGAATGTGATTCACAGAACAAAAGGGAAGAAAAAAAATTAATTAAAACTGAAATCTATTGTCATCTCAATACACAGACACTTTCACAAATAAGTTCTTGATATAAAAAGATAACTGATAGGCAATATTCTCCCCTTGTTATGCCCTTTTAAGGAAGACTAGTGTATAACATAAGGGAGGGGGGAGTAGAAGGAATAAAATTGTAAAATACCAAGTAGAGACAATTGCCTGATATGCAAACCTAAGTTTCTCAAAAAAAATTTTTTCCAGAAGTATTATTTTCAAATCTCCCCCAAAAGGAGGTAGTATGGCAGGATGGAAAGAAAACTGAGTACTAATTTAGTTCTTATACTCACTGATTGTATACCTAAGAAGGAAAATATATCCCCTCTCAATTCCTCATTTATAAAAATAAGAGGGCTAACTAACCTAGATGAGAAAAGATGGAAATCATGTTGGAGGAACTACACTAATGCATTATATGTGGACCAATAAAAAGACTAACAATGTCTTTACACTTTAATCCAGAGATTCCACTGTCAGAAATAAATTCCAAGAAGGGTAAAGATATAAATAAGGGTCCTAAATATGCCAAAATAGCTATAATGTATTTTTCTTAGCAAGCGAATTGTTTTAGACAGCAATTTATTTACAAAAGGTGTTTTTGAGTCAGAAAATAATTAGAAACAAAGTAGAAACCCATTGTGTGGGGAATGACTAAACAATTTATGGTACACGAATGGAATGGGATTATTAAACTGTAAGAAAACATCAATACTGATCTTTCAGAGTATCATGGGAAGATGTGAATGAATGAAGAATGAAAAAGCAGAACTACAAAAACAATATACATGCTCACAATAGTGTAAACAATAAAAAACAAAATAAAATTGAATGTTGTTTAATTGTTATAGTCAAGCTTATCCTTGAAGAAGTGATAAAATTTACTTCATCCCTTTCTCTATAAATATGGAGATTGTGGACATGAAACATTGCATATACTATAAGACTTGGTTGACATATAGTTTAGTTTTGTTGAACTCATTTTTTCTTTTTCTTTTTAACTTTTTGTTATAAAGAATGGTTCACTGGATAAGGAGAAATCTTTTCAGAAATAAAAAATTGTATTTAAAACATAGACTATCAAATTGTGTGTGTGTGTTTATGTATGTGTGTATGTAAAAATCCATATTCTATAAATCCTCATTCACTCAATGTTGTAGGGGTCTTATTCTAATTTTCTTGACCAACTCTATCTATAGCTGTGAAAATTTTTTGAGAGCACATGGCTTCTCCATGAGTTACTACTTACTTTGGTCCACCTGATGATCCCACTTTATTTTCCCATCTTACATCTTTATGATGACATCCTTTGAACTACTTCTCTTATGAAATTCTTGGTTGGGAATATATAACAACCTACTCACACCTACCATATTTATAGTGATCCTGAACTTTAATTCTCTGGGTACTTATACCATGAGGTACAGTTGATTATAAGGGTAAAACTAACACAGACAGACAAATTGCTCCACAAGAAAAAATCTGTTTAAAAGTTTGAACAACCATATGATATAGATGTGCTTTGACACTACCAATATTCTTTTCCTAAGAGGTGTGGGTAAGAATAAAGTGGACTGGAAAGCTAATTTTAAAAGGTGCCTTATATGGGAAAACAAGACCAAAAGCTTTTCTACTGAGGAGTCTCCCTTTTTTGCATAGTACATAGTACAGATGTTACTTCAATGTTATTTTCTCTCATTGTATCCTCACCTAGAACAAGGAAGCTTCTTATAGACAGTCATCTCTTAAAATTACAAAAGACACTTTTTTGCTTAAATTCCCATGCTGTTTCAACAACAGTACACTGGGTCTTTGGCTGCATAAGCAGAAGCGACTTTTCATTGTAAAACCTGGGACCACAATTTATTTTTCTGGATCAAAAACATTCATCTGTCAAACTTTTCACAGCTACAGATTCAGTGTCCATGTCAGCATCAAACAAAATCAAACATGGCTTATGAACAGGGGTTAAACAGGAGATAAATCATTTCTCAAGCAAACTAGGCAAAAAACCTTCATGTATACCCATGCCTTGATTCTTGTCTTTACTTCCAATACAGCTTGCTTACTTTTTTTTCCTTTTTCTTTTTAATATGATTCCCAGTGTTTCGATGACATGTGTTTTGCCTTATTGTACCATTTGGAATACAGGTGTGCCACTGTGTTTGTGATGGAGTGTTGCTATTCTGGAGAGCTCCATCCAAAACACAATCCCACACATGCAATCCAAACTACTGACAATGAGTCAGGCATCATGCTGTCTCTGGCATCATTAAATGGGCTCCTATACAAAGCAAAGCTCTATAGTATTTAGCATCAGTAACAAACACAGTGGAGAAGCAATCCTCCTGAACTCCAGAAGACCTCTTTGGGGTCTCCTCAGGGCTTGAAAAGAAGAGCATTTTAAAGTTTAAAAAGCAGTTTTGTATGTATTCTTATGAAGTCATAACCAAAAATATGAGCCTGAAAAAAATAAGTCTGCTATAGGAGAAAAATAGTTTAAAGATGGAGAGTCTAAGTGCAAATCTTGGCTGTTCTATTTATTCTCTGAGAACTCAAGTCACAACTTCTCTATTGCTCAATTTACTTAACTGAAAAAATGAGAAGGCTATATCATAGGATCTTCAAGGTCCCTTCTAGTTCTAAATATATGGTTCTATTTTTCCTTTAATAAAAAAAAGAAATGTATCAAAACTGAAACAAAGTTAAAAATATATTGTTTAAATGATGCTCCATAAAAGCAGGAAAACCTTGAGAAAATTATTCTTAGAGATATTTCCCCAAAAATGTCAGGCACAGCTGTACTATCGATCCAGGCAAATAAGTCGGCAAAATTCTCATTTCTTTGAAAAAGTTTCAGTTTCTGAAATAACCACTTTCCAAAAGCCTCCAACAACAAAGAGAACCACTAGGTCTTTAGGCTTAATCTAGGTATTATTTTCAAGGCCCACTCTGGAGAGAGGGAGCCTTTGAGGGTATTGTCTGAACCTCATCTCTGTCAGTGTTTATTTCTTATATTGATAGAGCTATACAGTGATTAGTGAAGGAGAGGCTGAGGAAGGGAGAAGCATTGGGCAGGCAGGTGTCATATTCTTCCCAGCCCCAGCTTTGCACCCTTGATTAAAAGCCTGAATGTCCAATTTCATGGTGGCAATTTTGGCACTATGTGGGTGGCTGACTGAGATCAAATACTCAGCTGCTCCAGCTCCCAAGGCAATGACAGACTGTCTTTCTAACTTCAAAATGCTTAGATGAGAACTTTCTGATCTATTTTTTTCCTCCTTTTTTTTAAAGTCTGAATACCAGATGGTTATTCAAAAAGTAGTATCTAATGATACAAAGACTTTATGAAGAGCATATTTATATCATTCAGCTGCATATGACTGGGCTGTTCTATTGTGTTTGGTGTTATGAACCATCAACCCAAAGAGACCTGTGCATAGAATAATTACAGAATTAATTTGAAAATAGCAAGAGATCTTCTAGATCATCTAATCTACCCACCCCCTCTATATGCACACACTATGTTTTATTAGAATAATAAAATCAAGAACAGAGATATGAAATAAGTCACTTACCTGTATATCATGTATGTTACCGAATCGTCTGTAGAAATAGGGACTAGAACTATAATTTCACCTGTAAATGGAGCTCGTAGTTAAGAAAATTTCTTTTAGGAATGAATATAGGTCAGCACTGATAGAATAAATGACTAGAGGGGAGTGAAAGGGGTAGATGGATCTTGGCTTTCTTCAGCCTGAGAACCAAATTGAGACAACAATATTCACACATATATGGAATTTTAAACTTTACGAAGAGTTTTTCTCACAACAAACCTGAGAGATATTATCATCACCTTCCTGCAGATGAGGAAACAGCCACATAGTGATTAAATAATTTACTTGGTGTTATACAACGAAGGAGTATTTAAGGAAGAATTTGAACCCCAATATCCTCACTCCAGTTCCGGGCATAATCCTTTACAAACCACTACTTCTTGTACTGGTAATACAAACTCTACCTGCTTAGAAAGTCTGTGTGTGTATGTCTGTCTGTCTCTTTCTGTGTTTGTATCTCTCTCTGTCTCTGTTATATCTGTGTCTGTCTTGCTTTGTATCTGTCTGTCTCAGTCTCTCTGTTTCTGTCTTTATCTGTGTCTGTCTCTTTCTCTATATGTCTCTATGTCTGTCTCTGTCTCCGTCTTTTTTGTCTATTTCTGCTCTATTTCTCTGTATCTCTGTATCTCTCTTCCTCTGTCGGGGTGTGTGTGTGTCTGTCTATTTCTCTCTGACTCTGTCTCTATCTGTCTCTGTGTCTCTGTGTCTACATCACTGACTCTCTATGTCTTTCTCAGACACCAGCTCTATGATCCTGGACAAGTCATTTAACTTCAGTTTCTTCAAATATAGATCAATATCACCTTCCTCACAGGGTTGTGGTAAAGATCAAATAAGATAATGTTTACAAAAAACAAAACATGTATCACAGTGCTTGACACATCATAAGCATTTAATAAATGCTCATTCCTTAATTCTACAATAATATTAAGTAAGCTTCTTACTTACCAAACTACTAGATAAGGAGCAAATGATATTAGCATTCCTTTTAAATGGTTGCTCTGACATACAGGGCTGTCCATTTTTTTTCCTGCATTATCCAAGGATATCTCTATAGTGTATAAAATAATTTTTCATTTGAGGTACTGGTACAATTTTTAAAGTTTTATTGAGGGATGCATAATAACTGTGTGCTTGACTCCCTTCACCCACTAGAGCAACAGTTCTTAACCTGGGGTACAGAGACTCTCAAGGAACCCATGGATAGATTTCTGGAAGTCTGCAAAATTAGATGGGGAAAAATATATCTTTATTTCATCATGATTAGTTTAGGTATAGGTTCAAGTTTTATTTTGCTTATTTAAAAATATTATTCTGAACTGAAAATTAAGCCCATCAATTGGGGTATAGCTGAATAAGTTGTGGTATATAAATGTAATAGAGTATTATTGTTCTATAAGAAATGATGACTTGGGGCAGCTAGGTGGCGAAGTGGATAGAGCACCAGCCCTGAAGTCAGGAAGACTTGAGTTCAAATTTGGCATCAGATACTTAATGCGTCCTAGCTGCGTGACTTTGGGCAAGTCACTTAACCCCAATTGCCTCAGCAAAAAAAAAGCAAAAAAAAAAAAAAATGATTACTTCAGAAATGCCTTGAAAGACTTACATGAACTGATGCTGAGTGAAGTGAGCAAAACCAATAGAACATTGTACACATAAACAACAAGATTATGTTATGATCAGCTATGATGAACTTGGCTTTTCTTAACAATGTGGTGATTCAAAACAATTCCAATAGACTTGGGATGGAAAATACCATCCACATCCAGGGAGAGAACTATGGAGACTGAATATGGATTGAAGCATAGCATTTTCACTATTTTTTGTTGATTGTTTGTGGGTTTTTTCCTTTGATCTGATTTTTCTTGCAAAACATGACAAATATGGAAATATGTTTAAAGAATTATACATATTTAACCTATCTCTATCTTTGGGAGGGAAGAGATAAAAGAGGGAGAAAAATTTGAAGCACAAAGTCTTAGAAAAATGCATGCTGAAAACTATCTTTGCATGTATTTGGAAAAAACAAAATACTATTGAAATTTTAAATTGATGTATTATTCTGAGAAGAGGGTTAATAGGCTTTCCCACATGTCAAGAAAGGTTCATGACATGGAAAAAAATTTAAATCCCTATTCTAGAGAGCACTGTATCTGGAGTCAGATCCAGGTCTAAATATGAGTCAGACACCTAAGAGCTGTGTGACTCTCAGCAAATTAATTAACTTATCTGTGACTGTTTCCTTATCTATATGAAATTAGATCAATGATTCTAAATTTCATTACAACTCTAGATCTATGATTCTATC